>JAVTVY010039998.1:0-185772 GCA_036873755.1 Hanleya hanleyi | reverse complement strand
TCTTCTATGAAGTACATTAGCTTTCTTGCACATTAGATGATTTCACCAAATAATTCAAAATTCGTTGAACTGCCGTGTGTGTTTTACCATTACACTAACTCTACAATTATTAAAATATTAATGACTCCAAACTCAGTAGAGAAAAGATCGTTTGAAACGTTTCGATTTCCAGATGTTGTAATTGTCATTGTGAATCGTCGAAGTTAATGTGTGCTTCATCTAATAAGATTGTGGCTGATGACCTTCGTATAATGGGAAAATAAATTGGTACCGCAAGACACCGTCGACTAAATGGAAATATAGATGTATTATCTATACCATTAGCACCCATCCAAATTTGCCCGATTGATTGGAGCCGATATTTTCTAGCTCTCTTCCTCATAATTTTTCGATTCTCCTGCTAGGTAAACAGAAAACAGGTGCTCTCATCTTAAAATATCCATTATTTGTTTCAAATTTGAACACACACACCTCCACCCATCTTTGATGGTGATTCTAAATCAATTCCAGAGTCTAGGGCTTATTCCCTTTACCTGATGAATCTAACTACTTTCTACTTATTTATGCACTATTGATAAAAGAATACATATTTATTATCTCGGTTGAATGTGGTGCATTGTGGTAGTGATGCATGGGGTTTGTGGTAAATAGAATATCTGGGCGGCATATTTCAGCAGTTTATTATATTCTGATAGTTTAATAGCCGTTAGTCCTGGCTGGACACACTCTTTATGTTTCTGGGATTTTTTTTTAGTGGGGGGGGACTTTCTTCGGCATCAGTTTCATAGCCATGAATATCGTTCAACATCGACGTCTATTGTTCTGAAATTCTCTGTTGAAACTGTCAAGCTGTAGGTTGTAATCAGATTAACAATTCGGGATACCATTTTTCTCTCAAAAGTTTATGCATGTTTAAAGAAAGTTAATACATAAACTTGTATTGTTAAATATGTTAATGTGTAGTAGAAGTAATCCAGGATCAAACAGAATCTACATTATTGCGTATCGTATAATATTTGATGCACATAATCCCCGTTAACGAGGAAAAGGATATATAGCAATCGATGCTTATATCAAATTATATGCACAGTATACGTTCTGTCGGGAATGCTTTCACGTTTCAGCTGAATAAAGTACAAATAGTGGATGCTCCTTTATTTCCAATTAGTGAATACCTTGGTCTGTAATTCTTAAAAAACTGCAGCTACCAAAGATTTTAAGTTCAAAAAATATCTGAGTGTGCTATCATGTTAAGCCAAAATACAGTTTTCGAAATAAATCGTTCGTAACCCCACTGTAGCTGGATTTCAGAAGTGTGATAGGTGGGACAAAGTGGAACCCCGTCATGGAAATGACCAAATATTTTTAAATTTGAGCTGGTGTAAATGTACAAATTGATAATTACAAGTTTGTTAATTAGGCCAGACTTTGATATGCTTGAACTGAAACAACCCAGCGTGGCTTCATGCTTATCAGTACAAACTTACACCACTTTGAGGATAAAACCAGAATATAGACTGATTTGCCACAGATCACTAATTCAGGTTCCAGTAATTTACATAACATTCGCTCTTCAATAATGTCGAGATTAATTTGATATTCATTGAAAGAATGTTATCTAAAATATATTCGGTGAACCAGGTATAGAGCAAATCCTATCAGATATTTAAGAGTGAAATGTCCATCATATATCTCTACGCAAGCTGATGTGGTGGAATCTTTTGTTATTGATGTTGATTATGCCATTGTTCCTGCAGTTGTCGTACTACAATCTTGTCCAACGAAGATGTTACCAGGCTGACATGACATTTCGCATCCATTTCCACCTTTCCATGTGTCACCAACCTCATAAGTATCCCCTGCGTATTCACAACACGGGTTACAGGGAAATCCTAACCACTCGCCGTCATGTCCACATAATTCAGCACAAGACATAGGAACAGGATCGCCGGGATTATAAGTCGAGCCGCCTTGCTCACACACTTGTTGAGGTGTCGTAGTTGGGCAAATATGAGCGCACTTGTATTCACCCCGTACATCTCCTTGTACGTACCCAGTCCCACATGAGACAGTTGTCACCATGGGGGTGGGAGGTTGTGTCGGAGCTGGAGAAGTGGGTGGAGCGGCGAATGGTGGTGGAGGAAAAAGTTCATCGCATCTTCCACTTATGGATAATTGTCCATATATATCGCAGAGTGTTTCACAATTACCGTATCCCTCGCAGCAGCGATAACAAGGCACAACACTCCACTGTCCAAACATACAAATTTCAGCGCATTCTCCCGGAACAATCTGACCAAGTTGGTAGGCACGTCCCTGATGAATGCAGACACCGGGAGCAGCTGTAGCTGTAACAGCATTGTTTGGTTGAGAACGTCGACGTCGACCAGGGTTCAACCCTTCCCACTGGTTTTTCAGACCACAAATATATGAGCAGGTTGTCTGTCCTCGGGTGTCCCAAAGCAGTGCTCCACCAGAACACCTGAACGTGGGTTCTGTTGTTGTTGGTGGTGGTGGTGGTGATCGTGGTGGGGTTGGAAATGTTGAAGTTGTCGTAGTCGTTGTTCCATGCACACCTGCAATTTCGCTCAAAAGTAATATAACAATTCGGCTGCATACACCTATTTTGAGTATCATTATTAACCTTTAACTGGTCAACAGCGTGTGGTATATTCGATGATGAGTTAATCGCGTTTGCCGCACTTCTCTCTCAATGACTGTTATACGTATATCGTATCTTCTAAATATAACTACGGTATTCACACTCTATAGTGGTAGATCATTTAAACTCTGAATTCCGCCTTAAGAAAACACGAGATATTCGTCCTCTGACGTATGTATCCGGGTTCAAACACAACGACGTATTTGTAAACCCGAACAATTAACATCTGTGAACAGATTTCTGGGATACAACTGCGTGAGCCGAATAAATTTTCTGAATGTCAGCTCTACCTGCTTGTCCGTCCGTCTCTGTCAGCTCTACCTGCTTGTCCGTCCGTCTCAAACACAGCATACCTATCGTGATATTTTTTCTTTCTTAATCGGAATGGGGCGACAATTGAACTTGCTGGGAGTCTCAAATTATTTTGGATCATACACATTTGTATGTTGTTAATGTATTTCTAAATAACAGCGCAGGTAACGCAAATGTATTAAATTACTTTAGAGATAAAAAGTATTCCAACTGGCTACTCTGATTATCAGACTTTCGCAGTCCTTTAATATATCTTATAGGACGCTGCAAGGATATCATGAGTGTTAAGCGGTGTGAGTTGTGAAATTTAAGAGAGCATGGACAAAATGCGTAGCGTAAAGATCCCGAGTGCATCTAGCAAGACACAAAGATGTTCAAATATCACTGACACTGATCATTTACCAAGTGTGTGTGTGCATTCGTATAATGTTAATCTGAACTGCTTCTATTTAACTTAGTGATGTCAATTTTGCAGACTGAATAACCCTTTAATCTTTATCCTACTATTGACAAATCATCCATTGAATAGGTTGCGAGTTTCTCTCGGCTACGTGTTCTTCCCTGGTGTTCGAGAACTTATTCTTGGCAATATTTGAACAGCGTGGGATAAATACTGCTGGTAAATAATAATCATGATAAAAGACCGTTGGATGTAAGCACGAGTAAAAGTGTTCTGATGTGCCGAGGTGAAAGCAACAGTTATCCCCCTTAATATGATTTTGTTCGGCTGTATTTTTACCGACACCTAACGTTGAAATCGCAGAAGCACGACATATGGATTAGACTCTGCTTCCGATACAGCAAAGACACGGACATTCATATGTGGATGCGAACAAATCCAACAGCGTAAATATTCATACCTGGTTTAGATCAGACCCCAATCTCGGAATATCAGTCATAAAGTGGAAACGTCGTGGATTTAAGGGATTTCCAACAGTGGGAAGTGGGCAAGTGGTCGGCCGTTGTTCCATTTGGTTACATGTCAATTCCCGTTGAAAAGCGTATGACCTCTTACATGAACTATATCCCCATTCTCATTAAACCGAGATACATATACATCGAAGTTCATCAATTTCTTTTCATCCTTTGAACAATTACAACACATATAAGGGAAGTGGAAAGAGGTGCCGACATACTGACAGAGTCACATGGCTTCACAGTATAGTCTTCTGGTTAACCGATTCTAAAGCACATACCAACAATCTAATGATTCGTGATATGTGTTGTATCTCGGGTACGCTTTTATTGTACCTGTTCATGTGGCAACTTGGATGACATGACCACACGGCCCCTAGCACCGGCATAAGCGGTATTAGATACAAATATAGAAAGCTGTGATGGAAATGCTCTGACAACTCGTATATTGCTAATTGGTGAGCTGTGTCGCTGTGACAACTCGTACACTGGCGATTGGTGAGCTGTATCGTCGTCAGACGAAATTGACGGCATTCAACACAAAAGACTAGTCTGTAAAGCCCGATGTCGACCAAGCATCAACTTCCCACAAATGCCAACATATATCAAAGACCAAAAGGTCTGTACAGGGGGCGGGCCTCGGGGACGAAACGTCCACCAGCAGAATCTCGCCATATACAGGTAAAAAATTACAACACATATAAGGGAAGTGGGAAGAGGTGCCGACATACTGACTGCGTCACATGACTTCACAGAATAGTCTTCTGGTTAACCTATTCTAAAGCACATACCAAGAATCTAATGATTCGTGATATGTGTTGTATCTCAGGTACGCTTTTATTGTACCTGTTCATGTGGCAACTTGGATGATATGACCACACGGCCCCTAGCACCGGCATAAGCGGTATTAGATACAAATATAGAGAGCTGTGATGGAAATGCTCTGACAACTCGTATATTGCTAATTGGTGAGCTGTGTCGCTGTGACAACTCGTACACTGGCGATTGGTGAGCTGTATCGTCGTCAGACGAAATTGACGGCATTCAACTCTTTCTTCTCATTCTAAGTATTGCTGCATGATATAATCCATTCGAACAGTTGTACATTATACAAATATTGCCCGTTGTAGATTGGGATAGGACGATTCGAGAAGCTCAAGAAATGTTATGTACAACGGTCGCGCAGCGCTAGTTGCACACCTTTCCAGAGCTGACAAATCTTCATGTCCTACTACTAAACATGCATTACTTGCTTTATTATACCGTTTTTTCACTGAAAAATGTGACGGATCCCTCTTACAAACCCGTTCATGGTGTTTTCACAGACAGTTTCATCGAATCAAGTTCATTTGATTCGCATATTCAAGCGTCTTTGATAATAACTTAATTTCTTTCAACGAAGCCATAGCTTCGAAGAGAACGTCGACGTCGACCAGGGTTCAACCCTTCCCACTGGTTTTTCAGACCACAAATATATGAGCAGGTTGTCTGTCCTCGGGTGTCCCAAAGCAGTGCTCCACCAGAACACCTGAACGTGGGTTCTGTTGTTGGTGGTGGTGGTGGTGGCGATCGTGGTGGGGTTGGAAATGTTGAAGTTGTCGTAGTCGTTGTTCCATGCACACCTGCAATTTCACTCAAAAGTAATATAACAATTCGGCTGCATACACATATTTTGAGTATCATTATTAACCTTTAACTGGTACACAGCGTGTGGTATATTCGATGATGAGTTAATCGCGTTTGCCGCACTTCTCTCTCAATGAACGTTATACTACGTATGTCAGCTCTACCTGCTTGCCCGTCCGTCTCTGTCAGCTCTACCTGCTTGTCCGTCCGTCTCAAACACAGCATACCTATTATGATATTTTTTTCTTTCTTAATCGGAATGGGACGACAATTGAACTTGCTGGGAGTCTCAAATTATTTTGGATCATACACATTTGTATGTTGTTAATGTATTTCTAAATAACAGCGCAGGTAACGCAAATGTATTAAATTACTTTAGAGATAAAAAGTATTCCAACTGGCTACTCTGATTATCAGACTTTCGCAGTCCTTTAATATATCTTATAGGACGCTGCAAGGATATCATGAGTGTTAAGCGGTGTGAGTTGTGAAATATAAGAGAGTATGGACAAAATGCGTAGCGTAAAGATCCCGAGTGCCTCTAGCAAGACACAAAGATGTTCAAATATCACTGACACTGATCATTTACCAAGCGTGTGTGTGCATTCGTATAATGTTAATCTGAACTGCTTCTATTTAACTTAGTGGTGTCAATTTTGCAGACTGAATAACCCTTTAATCTTTATCCTACTATTGACAAATCATCCATTGAATAGGTTGCGAGTTTCTCTGGGCTACGTGTTCTTCCCTGGTGTTCGAGAACTTATTCTTGGCAATATTTCAACAGCGTGGGATAAATACTGCTGGTAAATAATAATCATGATAAAAGACCGTTGGATGTAAGCACGAGTAAAAGTGTTCTGATGTGCCGAGGTGAAAGCAACAGTTATCCCCCTTAATATGATTTTGTTCGGCTGTATTTTTACCGACACCTAACGTTGAAATCGCAGAAGCACGACATATGGATTAGACTCTGCTTCCGATACAGCAAAGACACGGACATTCATATGTGGATGCAAACAAATCCAACGTAACTATTCAAACCTGGTTTAGATCAGACCCCAATCTCCTAATATCAGTCATAAAGTGGAAACGTCGTGGATTTAAGGGATTTCCAACAATGGGAAGTGGGCAAGTGGTCGGCCGTTGTTCCATTTGGTTACATGTCAATTCCCGTTGAAAAGCGTATGACCTCTTACATGAACTATATCCCCATTCTCATTAAACCGAGATACATATACATCGAAGTTCATCAATTTCTTTTCATCCTTTGAACAAAACTCTTTCTTCTCATTCTAAGTATTGCTGCATGATATCATCCATTCGAACAGTTGTACATTATACAAATATTGCCCGTTGTAGATTGGGATAGGACGATTCGAGAAGCTCAAGAAATGTTATGTACAACGGTCGCGCAGCGCTAGTTGCACACCTTTCCAGAGCTGACAAATCTTCATGTCCTACTACTAAACATGCATTACTTGCTTTATTATACCGTTTTTTCACTGAAAAATGTGACGGATCCCTCTTACAAACCCGTTCATGGTGTTTTCACAGACAGTTTCATCGAATCAAGTTCATTTGATTCGCATATTCAAGCGTCTTTGATAATAACTTAATTTCTTTCAACGAAGCCATAGCAGAACACTCGTTACTTCCTCACCTGATAAATATTTGGAGCGCGCTATGGGAGGCAGGGTATTGACTCCACAACTGCGTGAATAACGTGGAATATTCCTCATGTCCAACGATGTGCCGTGGGACATTTTATGTTTAGTGGTACCGAAAGATATTGGGTATTCGTCGATTGTATTTGAACTTACTAAAAACATTTCTACTACTAGAATTGTGTAAATGACAAAAACCAAACAGTGCATCAGATAATATTACTTTCGTCTGTTCCTTTAACCAGAATCCAGGCAGAATTCTCTACGTTCACAAACGAAATATTTCATATAGTCAATTACATCACAGTGTTTACTTTCATAAGTATCCACCACACTTATTTTCTGAAGCAGAATATTTGTTGGGTACATGTTATGCAAAATTTCCCATTCGAGGAACTTTAGTCTTGCTTCGTTGTTGCAGAAGGCTGCCATATTCCAAAGATTTTTCAAGATCAATTGAGAAATATTGGAGCCGGAAATTTACGTTTTACAACAAGTCTGTTTGTCATTGTCACTGATTATGTTCCTAATGCCTTACATTTCATATCACTCGCATCTATTCGCCGAAATGAGGGGAGGGAGGGAATTTGGCTTAATGTCACACTCAAGTTTGTTTCACTCATATGGTGACAGTCAGTTTGGTTGGTGGAGGAAGCCGGAGTACCCGGACAGAACCACCGCCCTTCGGCAAGTAACTGACAAACTTTCAGACATGGACCAACTAGGCTCGAACCCCTGCCGGTTCAGCGGTGTAAGGCTAGCGGTCCCCAGCGAAGCGCCTTAGACCACTCGGCCACCGAGGGCCCCTCCCCGAAATGGACTTGTATTCCTGTCTGTCAACCCGTGGTCACAGTTCATGGTTCATAACTTAGGTGTGAGTGAGTTTGAGTGGGTAGGATTTAACACGACAGTCATATCACGACGGCGCCCATGTGCCAGGACAGGAGAGTTTCCACAGTTCCTATTATCCTGAGCACTATCAGACCAACCAGTCCAGCACCCTGTCACCCATCCAAGTATTGACCAAACTCAACGTTGCCATAACTTAGGAATGACACTTCTTACTGCAATATATCCCACAAGTCCTTGGGGCATGATCTGTCAATTCTGTCACAAATTTGTAATACATGAATATTCCTGACCATAATTTTGACCCTAATTATTCCACATCAGATACATTTATCAAAATATAATTCCATAATATCTGATTGCATTTCTCACCCGTTTGATAACGTTGACAGAAAATGGACTCAAGCCATGTCACTAATACATTTTTCCAAAAATTCGATTTTACATTTCACTTTGAATTAACAGGGCAAAATACAGCTTTCAAATTATCATACCTAGCCATGGTTCTTCTGACAAAGCCGAGCCATGACAGAAGACGAATTCAACAGGACTAAGACCAGTCGTTTATTGATAGACTTTCCGAACAGCCTTCGTGTCCTCATATTTGGGCAAATTAGGAGCCAGGCAATGTGTCGCATATTTCATCCCCTTTGAACTCAGTTGCATGTAGCTGTGATTGTTTTTACTGGAGCGACGCCGACGTGTCGTTCCCACGATCACATCAAATACAACGTATTCTCAATATAAACACGGATTGTCTGTGAACACGAGGAAGCACGCCCTAACGCCGTCCGTTCTTTGGCTGTTATTTTAAAAGGACTGTTTGAGTAGTAATAAGCGTATTGCCCTAATGCACTTACAGGGGGTAGTAAGGAGTATACAGGCCTGTATTATTGTGGATGCTTTCAAATACACCGCGACTGGTCCCTAAACTGATCAGTCTGCTTACCTAATCCAGGGTCTTAGCTATTAGTGTTACACAGTTAATCAATTACCCTATACGAAAATATATAGGTTCAGAAATATTTGTATTGGGCAGTCGAGTCAAATATGAATTTTACTCCATATATGCCCGTATCGGGTCCTTCACCACCTGTGCAACAATTTTTTCCCCCTGAAGACCTTTGGACGGAAGTCTGAGCCATCCTTATCAACAGCCTCACTGAAATTACACTATAAGACTTAGAATTCTGTGAATATTTCATTGTAATTCTCCAATCGGTATAAATATTAACATTTTCTGTCGGCATGAATACTTTAAACATAACTGAGAAATGCTGTAAACTAGCAGACGAAAGTAACTGTTCGAGGGGATGGAAATTATATGTTAAATCATATTGTTGTTGTTGTTGTTGTTCTTCTTCGAGGAACAAACATATCGTACACGGAACATGTGTTACATGAATCAGTATCAACAACGGATGATTATAAAGAATTATGTTTACACGAGTTAATTAATAACTAAAAATGACGGAGTTCACGATTAGTACAAATATGTATTCTGGTTAGCGTTCCACGAGGTGGATATAGTTTATCGGGGCCTTTGATTGTCACATATGTGCGGAGAGTAAACGAAGATAACTTTCTAATGGCTGTATCTCCGCTGGTGGGGTACGGAATTATACGCACCATCGTGTGGCGTGGTCCAATAGAAACAAACATTTTTGTCTGAAGCGGGATAATTTTACGTATCATGCATGTCAATTTTCAATCATGTTCGAAGTCCAGAAGGAAGGAGTGAATGAGTGAGTGACTGAATGAGATTTAACGTCGTGTTCAACAATGTTTCAGTCATATCACGACAATATTCCAGATGGACCGGCATACGGCGTATACATATCTCGTCTGGTAACATTTGTTAAATCATGAGCAGATTTCGACGTTTTTAATCAACGCCACAAAATATTATTTTATTCTTATCTTTCTTGATTCATATATCTTTTAATTATTATATATATTCTTTCCCGTTGATTTAGTCAATGCTGTGATGAGTTTAATTTAAACATTTCCAATTTTGTAGCATGATTTTCTCTCTCTCTCATTCATCCACTTTGTCCTCGCTATTAGACATGAATCTTTCTATTTCTCATCATTTCTAAAAAGGTTTGCTTCAGTTAAATCGAGCAATTTTTCATCATTCCTAGAATCGAGTCATAATATAACTTCATCTGCCGCATTTTTTTGTTCCAAATCGTTCTCCTTGTTTACTACATTTCCTTCATAGACGAGTATTTAATTGTATCTCGTCTTACTTTCGTTAAATGTAATTTAAAACAGCTGCTCATTCTTGGTATGTGCTTTAGAATAGTTTAACCGGAAGACTATACTGTGAAGTCATGTGGCTCTGTCAGTATGTCGGCACCTCTTCCCACTTCCCTTATATGTGTTGTAATTCACAGTATAGTCTTCTGGTTAACCTATTCTAAAGCACATACCAAGAATCTAACGATTCATGATATGTGTGGTATCTCAGGTACGATTTTATTGTACCTGTTCATGTGGCAACTTGGATGACATGCCCACACGGCCCCTAGCACCGGCATAAGCGGCATTAGATACAAATCTAGAGAGCTATGATGAAAATGCTCTGACAACTCGTAAATTGATAATTGGTGAGCTGTGTCGCTGTGACAATTCGTACACTTGGGATTTGTGAGCTGTATCGTCGTCAGATGAAAATGACGGCATTTAACACAAAATGGCAGCAATATTTTTAGCGTTGTCGGTCTCAGGCCCCCGGATATACATGAGCGTGGCAACAGCTACTTCACAGGCGTAAGAAGCAGAAGGGTGACCCCATGTACTTCAAGATCCTCATGGTACTCATATGAACAGTCACAATCAAAGCGTGACTGAGATACATCATTCTTTAGATGACGACTTTACAACGAATATTATGGATTAAGAATACTGATCAGCGATACGGATTTGATATATTTGGAACATCATGATGTCTTGCCGGAATCACTGAAAACTGTTGACCGCTTCTCTCTTGCAGGAAACAAGCCTATGTTTATGTATACTATGATTGGTGCTAATACTGTTATATGGAATATGGAATAGGTCTTTGGATTATGGACGCGGATATTCTCTAATGGACGACGGCTGAATTATGAATGACGGGCCAGACGCTTGTAATTTCCACCTTTCCAGGTTTTGAGATCAAATCAGAATGGCTGACTGAATGTTGATTGCTGCTGTAATATATTTTCCTCTCGGTGTAGCACGACAATTATGTAACCGAAATGCAACCCAAAGCGACATCTCATGGCATATTATCTGCAAACTAAATTTGACCAGAATCTGAAGGTATCCTCAACGTATTGCCCGGAAACCAAATTTAGACTTTGCCACCAGGTGTCACCACCTGTAGGTGCAAGCAGGCAAAACGCAATCCCAAATGACATCTCATGGCATGGTATCGGCATATGAACTTTGAGAAGGATCTGAAGAGGCATATAAACCACACAGTTATAAGTTCTGGGCGGCACAAAGTTACTGAATGTTCACAATTATTATAGCAATAGCGTTCTGAAGTCGTAGAATATTGCTTACCGTCGACAAATGATCAAAAAAAACACACGATTGGCGCACGAGAACAGTGTTTTATGTCGTGTTGTTGTTGGTGTGTTTTTCCACATCAAAGTCCAGAAATCGTGAAGTTTTAGGTCCGACACACAGTCTAAGCGTCACCAGTTGTGAGTTTACAATAAACAGGAAGTCGTCTGTTCTCATATAAACTTGTATTAAACATGCAGAATTACAACACAATCTACAACACGTTCTGTCTCGACTCACTGCGTCTCGCGCCAACTGACGTCACACCCAGTTATCGTAAAACACCAAATGTTCTACCCACAAGGGCTCCTCAATTTATTGCCGGTACTAGATGCCCACCGGTGTTTGTGTTATTTGGGGCGGGTCACATATGAATACAAAATTTGAGAAGAATCTGATGAGAAGTTGCCAAATTATTGCCCGGAAACAAATTTTTCCACCAGGAGGCGCCACCTGTAGGCAGAAGCGAGCAAAATACAATCCCAAGGAACATGATATCGTGGTGTCATGTTATCTGCATACCAAATTTGGAAGAATCCGACGAGGGTCCTCAAGTTATTGCCCGGAAACCAACTTTAAATTTTGACACCAGGTGGCGCCACCTCTAGGCGCAAGTCGGTGAATTGCATTATCATGCGACATCTTATGTCACGGTACATTCATACCAAATTTAAGAAGAATCCGATGGGCGGTTCTCAAATTATATCCCAGAAACAAATTTGTGACTTTGTCCCCAGGTGGCGCCACCTGTGAGTGCAAGTGAGCGGAAGGCAATTCCAAGCAACATCTCCTGGAATGGTACATGCATTCCAAATTTGAGAAGAATTGATGAGCGTTTCTCATGTTACCCAGAAATGTAGAGTATTTCAAAGAAATTCGACCAAGTGTTTCTAAGTTATCAGTTGCAGCACGGAATAATGGAATGACCTTCAGTGGCGCCACCTCCGGACGGATTTCGCTGAAACGCAACACCAACGACGTTTTGTCGCAAGCAATGCATTTGCCAAATTTCGAAGGAATCTGACAAATCGTTCGAAAGTTATCGCTCGAGAAGGATTTGAACAAACATCCACGGACATACACTGAAGATTGAAACAATACCCATTGGCGCCACCTACAGGCGGATCTTGCTGAAACGTAATACCAACCGATGTCTTGTCGCAAATAATGCAGATGCCAAATTTCGGAGAAATCCGACAAAGCATTTAGGAGTTATCGCTTGAGAAGTATTTGAACATACATCCACGAACATCCACGGAAAGGCACAGAAGATTGGAACAAGAGGCAGTGGCGCCGCCTTCAGGCAAATCTTGCTGAAACGCAATACCAACCGACGTCTTGTCGTAAAGAATGCAGATGCCAAAGGAGATGGTATTGTAAGGCGGAGATTTTGCCCACAGCCAGCTGACTCATAGGAATGTACATACATTTCTTCTCTCCATCTGTCAATCACAATGCAATGTGCAACTTGTCGTTGGCGGCAACTGTCAATCAACGGAGCGACTGATCGTTCGATTCCAACGTTTGACTAGCCCGTAATGTCCACACGGTATCGTGTCATCGGTAAACAATATTTATTTTACTTTTACTTGGCTCATAATGATAGCTTAAAATCTTATTTCAGATATACTCATTGCACTTTTTATTTACAAAAATGAGAAAGATTGAAATAACTTGTCGACGTCACACATTTGCCCCCCTGGAATTCGAACTCGCTAAAAGAATATTTCGAGGCACTTGTGATCCAATGTGCGTATCCACTACACCACAACATACGAACAACTGTAACAGGCTATTTTGTCACTTTAATCTGCTTACGAAAACTTTGAACGTTATGAATCCTTTTCATTTTTTAGTATGAAGGACTCCTTGAACCAAAACGATCTTCCAGCAATGGGGATATAATGTTACCACACAACACCAGGTTAAGGATATCCGCTGGTGGTTTTTGCCATTTTACCTGTTTTTCATATTGGGCTATCTCCCTTTCCTAGGTTAAGAGATAAGGATTTCCTTTAAAAGCCTTCTAGCCGAGAATTTTGCACACTAACATCCATCCAATTTGATAAATTTTGATAGACATTGTGATTATCTGCAAACAGTTAGAATATAAGAAAAAGTTAAATACTATTTATATGATTTTTTTTTCAAGAATATGCTTCAAAACTAGGGTTATTCCCTATGTTTTCTGGGTTATCAAATTGAGCATGGGTCAGTCCATTCAATGTTGCCTACAGCTAAAAAATGCACCAACCTATATATTTTTTCTTTGTTTTTCCTCATATCACACAATTATGAATACAACAAAACACATTATTCAAAAAGTTAATTACTTTGATTTACAACCAGCGGACATCCTTAAATGGCGTTTTGGTCCAAGGGATCCTTCGCGTCTAAATACGTGTCTGAAGGGCTCGATTTAGACCCATTTTTCACGAAATAGCACGAGCTGTGGATTTCAGTTTCATGTGATAACTATAATCATAACGCAATCGCACTAAAACTTTCACATATTGTGTACTTATATTTTTCTTGCAGTTACATTAAAACATAAGTATTTTTAGGACATTTTATTTTTTCGATTTCAACCGCACCACGTATAGGCCAAAATCCCGCCTTATCGTACCATCACCTTTCGGAGGAATACGATAAAGCATTTGGAAGTTATCGCTTGCGACAAATTTGAACAGACATCCACGGATGTCCACGGAAGCAAGAACCATTTTAAAGTCCCCGGCCGCGTTGCGGCGGGGGACAAAGACTAGTCTGTAAGGCCCGATGTCGGCCCTTGATGTCACACTAAATGTTATTTCGTATAGTGACAGCCAGGTTTAGAGGTGAAGGAAGCTGGAGTACCCGGAGAGAACCACCGCCCCTCGGCAAGCAGCCGGGCTGGAACCCGTGCAGGTTTTGTAGTGTGAGACTATAGTGATCGCCAGCGAAGTCTGCTCAAATGCTGACATTGGCACAGATTCGTTCAATCGGCAATGCGCGAAAGCAGTATCTTTCGGTGCTAATTCTCACAAGTCCCCATGGTAACTTTTATGAGCAATAGAGATATATTTTCAAGAGCTTATCAGAAAGTAGAATTCGAATAGTTCTCAATGAGATACCAGTAAAGTTGTCCAATGTTATTGAACTGTTGTGTTTCACCTCCAGCACAAATATGGAACAGACTCTTGTTCAATTCTGAATAAGATAGGACGTTACCTTGTTATATTGAATATATCTGGGCTTGTCAAAAACAAGTCTCATCTATACGACTACTTCAGTATTTCTTGCGTTAGGCTTATTCACATGTTTATGATTGTCTGCATTCAACTCCGGGTTCATAACCAAGTTCCGAACCCAACCAATATGATAATAGATGCATTGCGGATTATAGTAAATCGAGGGTTTGTCATTGTTTGGATCATATACATTTATTAGAGAAAGGGCGTTCCTCATAGTCGTATTCAATATAATATTTTTGATATTCGAAATTATTTTTAACTAACACGAACACTCGTGTATTTGAGTTGAAAGGGCTCACTTACTTGTCCGTATGGGTATCTCAGAGGCATATGATAGAAACCTTTTTTCTTGTAGTAGTGGAATATATGCAGTGTTTCTACCTGCCAATCCGTGGCAGTTCATTGATACAATTGGTACGATCTCAACCATTTTTTTTTAATCTTGAGAGACTGATAATTACAAGGGTTCGCTACCTGGCTTTCTCTGGTAGTGTGGAGATACTGAAGTTTATTATACATTTAATTTTATAATCCAATGAAAATCGTTCATTTGTACCACGTGTCGGTCCAGTACCAAGAACCGTATTGGATCCGCGAGCAAGTGTTATTGGACTCGTCAGAAAGTGTTATTGGACTCGTCAAGACTGCGTATTGGATTCTTTCAAAGGGGAGTAACTCAGGATTATATGTACGTGTCACAGTGTCGGCACAGTGTCATCTGCTTCTGACAGTCGGTTAGACACTAGTGACAGCCGTAGACAAGATGCTCGGATATATTATACATATTTTCCTGAATATTTCATGAAATCATTCTTCTAAATATAGTACTATTTATTACGAATGTAAATATTTCAAAAAAAAAACAGAAAATGAAAAATCAAAGCATAGTATATATCATCCATTTAAATGCGAAACTAACAATCGAAGTATTTATGTGTGCAGTTTTTCATGTTATGCCTTGTAACGTTATAGTGATAAACGAAAGTTTTAACTCTGTCATAGTTTTGTCTATCGATGTATAATAAACAGGTCATTATACAATGTTGAATCCAATATGGAGCTTTTATAGTACTCGTCTACGTTGGGCTGAAAGTCCGTATTGGACTCGACGCCTGCGGCGTCTCGTCCAATACGAACTTTCAGCCCAACGTAGACTCGTACAATAAAACTCCATATTGGATTCAACATTGTATAATAACCTCATAGTATCTAAAGGATGACACCGGGAGTGAATTGCCCGAACCAAGCTTTAATAGCCCAGTAGACGCAAATTGGCTTATTACATTTGTCGGTAACCATGTACTATATATAGTGTGTCTTCGTAACCTCCTGCATCATAAGCCAACAAATGCCCCTATATAAGAAAGTGCTGCCGAACATTCCTTGAGAATGATTATCAACAGCTTTTGGATGGTGTGAGGTTTTCAGGGTTGTGGACGTTGTCGATGTGTACGTCATAGTTTCTTTTTGGGATAAAAATACTCACACTTCCACTCGTGTGAATCATATACGAGTAAAAAGACATTCAAGCTTTTATCAGTTTGGTGGTGTATGCAATAATCGATTACCAGTAAGTTCTTTGTGCAGCTATTCTGATATAGCAAATTGTAAGTTCTGTGTGCAGCTATTCTCATATAACAATTTCAATTTCTAAGGCAGATTGAAGACAACACATAGGAAATATTTGAAACCGATATCCTGGATTGAACAGAATAGCGTGCACACATACAACACGCATTATAATTTGGTATCTGCAGGATAAAAGTGTGTAAGCAATAACTTCACGGAATAACTCCTCTGCTTACCGGTTCATCTGCCTGTTCTCTTTCTTCTTGTTAACAAGCGAAACTTGAATCTGGATTCACTAAGTTTGCATATATGATATATATGTGTACAACTCTTTTGCGAGTTGGTGCCATATATGTGCATCCTTATGGAAGTATACTAACTATCGTGCACATCAGATGAGTTCACCAAATAATTCAAAATTCGTTGATCTACCGTGTATGTTTTACCATTACGCTAAATCTATAGTTATTAAAATATTAATTACTCAAAACTCAGTAAAGAAGAAAACGTTTGAAACGTCTACATTTTCAGAGGTTATAATTTTCACTGTGAATCGTCAAAGTTAATGTATCCTTCATACAATGAGATTGCGACTGGTGACCTCGTACAGTAGGAAAAGAAAATGGTACCGCAAAGCACCATCGACTAAATTGAATATGAGCAATATATTTTCTCTGGATGGAATATATCGCCTGTACTTGTATTTTCTTTATCATTGACACCTCTCCAATATTGCTCAATAGATGGAGCCGATATGCTCTAGCTTTCACCTAAATTTTCGCTTCTCCGGCTTCTCTTCCTTCGATTCTCAGTACCACAACGTAAGCAGTTGATAAAAGTTCCGTAAATTTTGGGAATACCCTCACCGAGCAAATATACGAAACCGTTTCTATCATATCATCATGATTTCTCGATCGACCAGAAGAAGTTCAATTAAGGATGTCCGCTGGTGGTTTTTGACTTTAGCAGCCATTTTGCCTGTTTTTCTATTGGGTTATCTCCCTTCCCTAGGTTAAGAGATGGGGATTTCCTTTAAAAGCCTTCTAGCCGAGAATTTTGCACACCAACATCCATCCAATTTGCTAAATTTTGATAGACATTGTGATTATCTGCAAACAGTTAGAATATAAGAAAAAGTTAAATACTATTTATATGAATTTTTCATGAATATGCTTCAAAACTAGGGCTATTCCCTATGCTTTCTAGGTTATCAAATTGAGCATAGGGCAGTCCACTTAATGTTGCCTACAGCTAAAAAATGCACACCAACCTATATTTTTTTCTTTGTTTTCCCTCATATTACACAATTATGAATGCAACAACACACATTATTCAAAAAGTTAATTACTTTGATTTACCACCAGCGGACATCCTTAAGAAGTCAATTTACCAACTCCTGGATATCATGATATGCCGAGAGCTACCTCGGTATTGGCCCATTTGGTAAAATCTATAGCCCTTAGATATTTCTAAAAGCTACAGATGTGCTACTCTGAAACCCCTACATCCCATGTTTTGTTCCAGCTTGGCAAGCAAGTGCATTTCGACACGCCATACTGAGCAAACGGATAAGGTAAATTGACGAAATTTAGGATTGTCAAACGATGTCTTGCATGGACGTATGATCTGCTGTTCGCTCGAAAGGACTACTTGAACACGATGCTCAGTTTTCGTCAATGTTCTTTTTTATTCACTCATTACTTCGCTGTAGAATGAAAGTGTTTCAAAGCACCAGAGATACTGGCAGCTACCACTTTCGAAACTTTCCCCAGTTATTTTTCGAATACCACTGCTACAGTTTTGGTGTCTCGAAAAGCCACCAGAATGTGATTTGGAACTACACATGTGATTTAATGCTTGGGGCTGATAGTATCATGCGATGAAGATCTTTCGATTATGGGACATGTGCATTTTTACAGACTACGACTATCTACTGAATGTCGGCTTTGACACCTGTCCCTGATTCAGATATGGTATGGAAGTATCTCAGCAAAGTGAACAAGCTTCAACAAATTTCATAAGAGCTGTTTGACAATTAATGGGGTGGCTAGAGGACCCATAGTTGTGAACGCAAGAGTTAGATCATGATCTTGTCTTTATGACCTAAAATATGATGAACTAAATATTCTTCCTATCTCCAGAGCGCAACCACGAGGATCAGCAACCACGAGGATCAGCAACCACGAGGATCAGCTTTGCTGAATTCATGCCAGCAGTAAATTCATACCATAAATAAACCCCGTCTATTTGGCATTGCCTGCACAGAGTAAAACCATATCGTTGACCGGCAAATATTGGAGAAACAGAAATACTCATGGGAGCGGTCATCTTTAAACAACTCTTCATAGAATGCTCTCCGAATATCAACAGAGCGATGAAAAGATAGACTCGAGTGTTGTGACATATTCAAATATGATTTACGAGTTTATCAACTGTTTTTCAATCAACAGTCCCGGACCAGTTCATGTTTACCTCATTTGAGTAACCTTTGCACACGACTACCTACGATGTATTAGTTACGTTATACCTACAGAGGCGGCGTGAAAAAATTCTTATAGACCAGAAGCGAAAATCCATTCTCCTTTTCTAACTACTCACACCAATATTACTAAAACAGTATTGGATACCGAAATGCAAATGAAAATAGCATACAAACCTAGATTTAAAGATATACAATCGAGCTACTACTGAAAGTATAATCATTATCCTCTTTCCGAAAACTTAACAAACATTCTGCAAAAGGGCACGTAACGTATCTCCACGAAAATACTCGATTTTGATATTTTTGGAACATCATGATGTCTTGCCGGCATCATTAAAAATTGTTGACCGCTTCTCTCTTGCAGGAAACTAGCCTATGTTTATGTATATTATGATTGCCTTTTTGAATTTGGTGCTAATTACAAGCGTCTAGTCCGTCATTCACTATTCAGCCGTCGTCTATTAAAGGATATCCGCACCAAATTCTAAAAGACAATCATAGTATACATACACATATACTACTACTGTTATATGGAATATGGAATAGGTCTTTGGAGTATGGACGCGGATGTTCTTTAATGGACGACGGCTGAATTATGAATGACGGACCAGACGCTTGCAATTATATAATGTTACTTCTGTTGAGGACCTTATCGAAAACTTTAATTCATTAATAACATCAATGTTCACTGACATATTGAAGTCGACAGCATTTTTCAGTTGTTTTACATGCAACGGATAGCAATCATGTGCTCTTATCTATTTTAATTTAACAAAATCGTTGTGAAATTCGATGACATCACATACAAATGCCATATATTACAATGGGTACAAAGTGTGCCCCCCCTTTGGAAGAAATATATCTGTTGTCTTGTAAATATAAAAATATGCAAAGCAGAATGCATGTCAATGCCCATCTCTTTTGGAGCACCGTCACTTTTTTGCTTGGGATAATCCACCGGGACGATAAACGCTCGATGACATTGAAGGAAATCACCGACTGTCCAAATTTAACATAATATAAGGAGAATGACTCTCTCTCATCAACTGTACAACAAGAGATATAATTACAATATTCAGGAAGGACCCACATATCGGAGAATATTTATCTCGCATAGTAGCATTTACTAGCCCATGTGAACATGTGACGATTTCAATTGATGTGTCAAACATTATTGCAGAAACTGGTTTGACAACAAGAAAGCATCTCCCCTCCAAATTGCTCAACTACGGTGTTATTATACATATCACACATGTGGAATTGAGATCTTTGGTTGTACCCTTCCTAATTTGTCTTATTCCGCTCAACCCAGCGATACGGTCCATATGAACAATCCTCGAGTTGTTACAAGGGCGTCGCTTCCCATGGTACGTGTGGTGCGAACGCACCCCCCTTTTTGTCCGTAGATTGGAAATACGAAAATTATGTAAGGTATCAAACCCCCAGTTTAGCATTGAACTACGCTAAAAAATTTCCGACAGGGGGCATCCATGTAAAATAAACCAATGTGGATCATTTAATTAGAGTATAAGTGTATTAAACAGACCATCTATCATGTACTGACACAAACGTAGTTTGTTATATACGGAAGCGTCTAGGGGCCATGGTGAAGAAAAAAATTCTAAACCGATATCTCGTAATTACGCGTTAAGCCCCAGTCACACTGTCAAGAATTGGGTGGAGAGTGCCGGCAAATGACCACGAATATTTTAATCTTGTTGATTCGTGTCAATTCGCCTGTAGAGGGCCTCTTTGAAACTGTCCTACGAATCCCCTACGCATGACGTAGGTTCCTTGTACGACAGCCATAAGCATTTAACAAGAATCATCAAGAATGAGTACGCATGCAGTACGATTCAATGAAGAACGCCCTCAAGACGGCAGCCCGTGAACCCACTACGAATGCTCGATAATCTGTTACGAATAAGCACGTATGTAGTACGATGTGAGTACGAATGCAGTACGAACCTGTTACGCTGTGACACGACACCCCAGGAGGCCACGCGAAGCTATATATATGATCCGTCTTCTTTGAAATGTACAACACACGATGGTCTTCCCGAGAGATCGTGGAGCAATCCTATGAAATCGTACGAGATTCGCGAGAAAGCGTAGCCTATTCTTCATGAAACGTAGCGCCAGCGTGGATATTCGTAGTACTGTCGCGGTTATTCGTAGTACTGTCGTGGGTATTCGTAGTACTGTCGCCACACATCGTGTTGAATTCTTCTCAATATCGTATGATCGTACAAGAAGCGTAGAATGCGTCCAACAATCATCGTAAAATGCGTACGGCATTCTTGCTGATTTGTGACCGAAAGAACTACTACGACTACCCACGAATATACACGACAGGAGGAAAATGCACGCGAGAACGCAGTAGGATGGGGCCAAGAATGCCATACGTATACCATTTAATCGTACTTGGCCGGCGAATGTTTTGAACATTTCAAAACGTTCGAACTCCCTTCGAAAATAGGCAAGAGCGGCCACGATCTGCGACGAACCCCGCAAGATGCCAGTACGAATTGCCAAGAATGAACACGATTTTCCAGTTCGCGGTGATTCGCCTACTCAATTCTTGACAGTGTGACTGGGGCTTTAGCTGTAGGCCTGTTTTGTATGTTAATCCAGAAAGCCAAATGGAGTCCAGCATAAGGTGTGATATTTTTCAATATCGATGCGTGCTTATGGGAAGCAAAAGTGAAAATAGAACCTTGAATCTACATACATTATTTTCAAATTTATTTCCGGGAAACGCGTAAGCGGCCCCTGGACCATCACCTGTTGGTTTGACAGGATTCGCTTATTTAAGC
Source organism: Hanleya hanleyi (assembly GCA_036873755.1). Lineage (NCBI taxonomy): Eukaryota > Metazoa > Mollusca > Polyplacophora > Lepidopleurida > Hanleyidae > Hanleya > Hanleya hanleyi. Next base: position 164,083 of record JAVTVY010039998.1, on the reverse strand, counting down.
TTTGTGTAAATCAGTCATATAGGTACGCGTATTGGTTTCTAATGTTCCATGACGTAAGGATCATCATTTTTTATGTATTAAATATAACTAGAAAGTCAAATGGATTCCAGTACGAGGTGTGGGGTTTTTTCTTCAATATCGATGTGTGCTTATAAATGCGAAACAAACGTGAAAATAGAACCATAAATCTGCATACATTATGTTCAGATTTATATCCGGGAAAACGCTTAGAACGCATCTCCGGCGATCTAAGACCCCAGAACTTCCGGAGCCTCGGCGGCCCCTATACCCTCGCCTGTTGTGCTGTGATAGTCGACCCCCCTATGAACTTTCGCTAGATCCGCCCTTGGAAATTGAAAACATTCGCACCCCCCACCTTTTTAAATCCTAGTGACGCCCCTGAGTTCATATGAACATGCAGTCACAGTCAAAGCATGATTCAAATACATGCCAACCATACGATTTGACGAGAGAAATATCGCGATCTCTCGCCGGCATATTTGAAAACTGCTTCTTTGCGAGGAAGTAGGTCTTGTTTGGTATGTTTTACTCATTTTATGACTGCTTGGATCAAAGCGTGACTGAGATACATCATTCTCTAGATAACGACTTTACAACAAAAATCAAATGAATTAAGAATATTGATCAGCGATACGGATTTGATGTTTCTGGATCATCATGATGTCTTGCCAGTATCATAGAAAACTGTTGTTTTTTTGAATGTGGTGGTAATGCTGATTTATGGAATATGTCTTTGGACGACGGCTGAATATCGAATGACGGACTGGAGGCTTGTATTTTGGTGCTAATAGGATTGTATCGTGTATGGTTGGCTAATGGATGCTGAATATGACGCTTGCATTAGTTTGAATGCTATGTATTCACGGTAAACCAATGAATAGTCACAGTTCAGGAGTGGTATAGATCACATTATATACTCTAGATAAAGTCTTCGTTTGGTGATTCGTTTATCAATGATTTGGATTAGAAGATAGGAACATCATGGTGTCTTGCCGGCATCATTGAGAGCTAAAACTATTATTACTCTTTTTTTTTATTTTGTCCTTTTGATTTTTATGATAGTTGTGTTACGTGAGAAAGGTCATGATTTGTTCTCCTTGAACTGCATAAATATAAGTCACAGTTGCTACAATAAAAAGCGATTTCTGTTTATCAAATGCATGTCGTTTAATTTGCTCAAGTGGGAAGGTACCAAACTAACCGAAAGACATGTTTTGGGATTTTTTGTGTATTGCAACACAGAGCGTTATTTATATCCGATTGCTTCATAAAATTTCATTGTATTGGCCTTATATTTCTCGAGTAATTTCGAATTTGAATATGTTATCCTCAGCTTTAATGAGTTTTGTATTCTTTTCAGGAGTGCCCCTTGATAGCTGCCATTTGAAGAATGACATTCGGTTCCTAAGATCGGAAACAATTTCAATGTGTAAATTTTGCCCACTTTTGTTTAAATAATTTGAAGAAAGGCGAGAAGAAGTGTCCCTGGCAATTTCGCCTCCAGTGCCGGAGAAGGGGGTAACTGATTGTAGCAGACGACAATTGTCAGCGAGATAATAGAAAAGGGCGGGATCTCGTGCCGATCTCGTCCCTGTTTCGGTAACGAAGTTTACGGTCCCGTAATTGCCTTGAATTTCGCTACGACATTCTGATGTTAGCCTCATTTTCTGGCATTTGCTTTCAAATTTGGGGACAAATGAGTTATACTCGCCAGTACAGCGACGGATTAGCCCCCATGTTCGCTCGATTGACGCTTCATAGTCCTAATAAACATACTCACAAACGTTAAGCCATTGTGTCTGCCGGTTTGTCGAGTTAACGAGTTGGCGGAGGAATTTCACGATGTTTTGGATGCGGGTATTTGTCCGCACTCGCCTCGGGGCATCATTTGGTCGCTACTGTCTACCAAAACTTAGTTACTTTGCTGATAGGTCGTAATCTGCCCGCTTATTTTCCATAAATGATTTTCCTAACGAGAAAAATTTCGTTACCTCTTCGGTTCTCGTGTGAGGTAATATTATTGGTCCGCCGTTCGGAAGTGTAACGGAATGTTAAACTATAAGATTAGCTCCAAGTTTCTTTGCGATCATTCGCCAAGAAACAGCCAAGACTCTTCTCTCACCCAGATCGCATTTCCTGAAGGCAAGTCTTTAAACTTTATAAGGTTTTCATCTCTCTTTATGCTGAATCTCGTGACAGGTATATATGTGATAGCTCCAATATCATGATGTCTCATAACTTTATATCCAGGTGGCTTTATTCCGGAAATGCTTTAAAACTCATTCATCTAAATTAATATATAGCTTTGGGCATTAGCCATTGTACTCCCTTGATGAGTTTTGCGTCCCCATGCCAGGCGAGAACATTATTGTTTATTTCATTTAGCTTACTTCGTTTTGTCGACTAACTACGTTCATCATTTTATATATCTGATAAGGCTGAAGTAGGAACTACTTTATTTGCACGATAACAGCTAAAATCTGTAATAAGATAATTTGGGTTATGTCACAATCACATCAGTTCACTTTGAAAATAGAATTTATAGCAGTAAATTTCATCATCGGTATCTTATTCTGGATAATACTTCTCCTTATAGTTATTTGGAGCAGGGGTAAAGGCAAATTAACTGTAATATGCACTTATTTGTATTTTCTCCAAATCGTGGAAACACTTCACTGGAACATGCGCCAGTATAACAGCATACAGATTAAAGTAACGTGGAGTTATGGGAGATATCTCAAGAACGCCGATTAGATTTTGCACTTCTCCAAGATTGTATTCCGTTCAAACCTTTTATTGTTGGATAGTCAATTTTTTAGGACAGCTGATGACTTTATTCTGACTTAGAAGTTTGTCTGATTATTTTGCTTCATAAATTCATTGTTTCAGAATCCATGCATTCCTACATTGTTTGCTGTTCAATCGTTTTTTCTGACTTGCAGAAAATCAAAATCATAAGTTGCGATGCAGGACACTGGGTTAGACAATGCATGTGTTAAGGATTGTTTTTTGTTTTGTCAAGATTTATGAACCGAAGTTTGCAAGCATATGAATAGATCCATAGATTTATTTGATATTGTGGTTTATCACTGCAACTAAATATTCTTCGAATCATTAGCTTTTATCCGAACGACAGGCGTAGTCGGTAATTTGACTGAAATAGAAATATCCCATCTTGAGAATTTATCCCAACCACGTGTTTAATGAGTGGATCAAGAGTCGATTCTGAAAGTAAATATACAAACACGAGTAATTTTATCCAAAAAAAAATAGATTATATGTTGTTCATGTAAATGGCTACTCACCAGTAGCATCACCAGACCATATAGAAATTGTAATTTCTATCGCCAAACAGCGCCCACAGTTTAATGGCCGCTTGAACGTTATACTGAAGAAACAATGTTAGTATTTATTGACTCAAGTATGAAGGTTAAAAATGTCCTGGCTAAGCGTGTGCCGGTCCTTTTCTATAGAAACCAAGGACGGACACTTATCTTTATGGTGGAGAAAAGGTCCTAGCTAGGTTGAAAGATAGTCTTGGCTACTGGACATTCTAAGCCTCCAAACCGGTACTTGGGGGCATATGATCAATCTTTTTTTGATATGAGTAAGCTTTTTTTCAGTAACTGATGGTTTGTGTTAACCATTGTTTCCACTATCGTAAATCTTTCGGACGGAGAAAACGATCAATTTTGAGACACGTATCTGCTTGAGAATTCTCGACTGTCTAATCTTTGTAATCGACAGTGGTGCAAAAGTGTATGCACAGGTGTGACCGTGGTCATAATATTATAGCAATAGAATACGGTGCCTAGACCAAATAAAAGAGCTGGCAAGCATCGAAAACGATTGGATTTATATACTTTGTTTGAAGTTTCGGATATTCTGGGGGTCAAAGTATAAGGACAGGACAGAACTTTTGAGCGGCTAGGCTAGATAGATTTGGTCTTTGTGAAAGGACATCCTCACTGCTGCTCATTAGTTTATCTCTCCGTCTGTATGAGCAGTATAAGATGAAATTCGATATGTAAAACAATACATCAGCTCTCACAGAAGCTATTATCACCGACAAATATGTGTTTGAAACAAAACACTTGTCAAAGTTATGAATAAAAGCGTCGTCCGTCATTCAATATACAGCCGTCGTCCATTCTGAATGTTAGGTGTCGACGAATGCTTTCCTGTAGAGTCATATTTTTGCATTTTAGTCGCCAGACGTCGTCAATTTTCCCACCTCTTGCATATCGCTCCAATTAAACAATTTCCACGTCAATAATCCAAATACATCATTCCTATAATAGCATAAATAGTATACATAATAATAGACTAATTTCCTGCAAGAGAGAAGCGGTCAACAGTTTTCAATGATGCCTACAAGATATCATGATGTTCCAAAAATATCAAATCCGTATCCCAGATCAGTATTCTTAATCCATATGATTTTCGTTGTAAAGTCGTTATCTAGAGTATGATGTATCTCAGTCACGCTTTGATTGTGTCTGTTCATACGAAAACTATGAGGATCTTGAAATACATGAGTTCATACGTCCCTAGCCCACAGGAAGTGAGATTATTTTGAGAGAAACGCTTTCCCAGAATTCGAATGTTAATGTATGCGATTACTTAGAACATTGTCTGGAAGAATGTATAGACACGTATCTGCCTGGGAATTCTCGACTGTCAAATTACAAATACTGTTTAATCCCCATTTCGACTTCATTAACCTCTCCATTTCATCAACAGAATGAGAATCCAAGAAAACTGATCACTGATACATTAATGTCAGAAGCTATGTGGATCTCATCGGGTGATGAGCATATACAGGATATCATTATGGGAACATTTCCCTGTTCGTGAATCTGAACTAGAATATCTTATTCGTAAGACACTAACACCAAAATTCAAGCAGACATGAATAAATAAATATATGTATTCCAAACAAGTTAGTTTCATGCAAGAGATAAGTGGTCAATAGTTTTCTATGATGCCCGCAATATGTTCTCTCCAATGAATTTCCAAGTCGTTTTCTGGAGTATATCGTATCCCCAGATTATGACTGTTCATAGAAACAGAATGAAAATTCGTACGGTCCCTAGCCCCAGGTTAAGTGGAATTAGACAGAAGTTTTTGAAACACATTGCCAAAGATCTTGTACACTACGCACGTACTTTGCTATACTGTAACAAGGCGAAAATCTATCTTCATTGCTACTTGCATTATACTTGAATGACCTAGAGCATTTTCTTCTCCAGAACGATGTGAATGGTTTACAAAGTATAAATTCAGTTGTGTTAAAGAAGATTGATATGTATGTTAAGTTACTGGTACTTCTTTATGCTGATGACACGGCGTTACTGGCTGAATCAGCTAAGACCTTCAAAAAACCTAGATGCATTCTCTATTTACTGAGACATTTGGAAATTAGACGTCAATATCTGCAAACAAAATGCGTAATCTTCTCAAGAAGGAAACAACAGAAAAAAAACTAATTTTAGCTTCAATTGCCAACTTTTGAAAATTGTAGACGAATTTTGCTATCTGGTTATTACGCTTTTAACCACAGAAAAATTTTCCAGGACAAAACAAAAATAGGTGGTCATGCCCCTAATTCCGGGTTCTCTCTTAGAAGGAAAACTGAGAGTATGTCACTACCAATCGATTGTAAAGTTAAGTTATTTCAAAAGGTTATCCAGTCAATATTGTTATACAGCTGTGAAGTTTGGAGATCCGGAAACCTGGACGATATAGACAAAATGCAACGACAGTTCGCCAAGAGTATTCAAGTGTAAAGGGGTCCACTCCAAATATTATTATTTATGGTGAACTCGGGATGCCTATCTCAATGGAGATTTGAAAGAAAATCTTCTTAATAATAATCGAAAGACGTTTACAAAATCTATTTATTCAGAAGTGGCAAAGCGATATCATCAATTTTTATAAAGGTATAATATACAGTGTTTGTAATATGAATTTGAATTTGAACAGTGCTTGACACGTGAAAATTTATGGAAAAAAATAGAACCAAAAATCGTTGGCTCCCGATTGAAACTGGTTGATGGACTGAGCCGAAAACTCCAGTAAATGAAAGGTATTGTAATATTTGCAATTGCCAAGTGGTATGAGGCGAGTTTCACTTTCTTTTCTTTTGTCAGAATCTTATGATGTACAGAGAACAATATCTATCTCGTCATGTGTACATAAGACCAAATTATAGGAAAATGAAACTATTGTTACAAACGAAGGATAAAACTAAACTATACTGAAACTGTGTAAATATATAACAACTAGTATGCAGGTCCTTGAGGGAAATAACGACTGATGGGATATATTACGTGTGTTAATAGTAAATGGGCAAGCCGACTTCTGTGATAATCATTCCAGACATGTATATATCAGAAAACGCTTCAACATTATCTCATATTTTCATTTATATAATGTGTGTTATTGAATTTTGTATTTGTATAGGAACTGCTCGATTGTAATGTTCAATTCATCTTAATATTGTATAAAGCACTGAAAATGTACCTCACTTACCACCCAGGTGTTTTTAGAGAGAATAAACTAAAACTGAAGCTAGCAGAGTGATATTTATCACCAACTTAAGAACTTGAATGTAGACCCCCCTTGTCGAATCAGTTTCTGTGTAAAAATGTTTTGCGACGTTGATTAGAATCGACACGGCTCGCAGCATAATATAACTAGGCGAGATAAGTCATGTGTTCGTTCGCGGCTTGTTATCCCGGGAGGGGTAGTTGATAATTTCAAAACTGTAATCGTTTCTCTTGTCACAGAATCGTCTTGAGAGTAAGCGTTCATCTTTACAGGTGAGTGAGTTAGGGTTTAACGTCGCGTTCAACACTGTTTCGGCCATATAGCGACGATATAACTAACTACGATATGATTAGATGGACTATTCATGTACAGCCATCATGTAGAGGAAATTAATCTTCCCCTTGTGGCAACAGCCATGGTAGCGGAATATGTCTAAATGTGATGCCCCATTTGGACTATCACTTGTTTTCTTCGAATCCAATGAACGTGTACCCATCACGGCGTGAGATCGTCTATATAACGTTTCGTGAAAGGAGCGGGATTATATAAATTCCTGTAAAGTTCATCTTAGACAAAATCATGAATATCTGTATTATAAACCATTTTGTAGTCCATGCTTTCCATCACTGAACTATCTTACACTACAATATATCGGATATTTATGTCCTCCAATGTCTTTCGCAAATCAACAATTTGTACTGATTTCATATCGAACATGTGGCGAACAGCGACATCAAAGACAGCAGATCCTCCCATGTATTCGGTTTTCCATTTCTAAAATGAGGAAAGTGGCAAACTCTCACCAGGGTCGGTCGATCTCGCGGTTTCGGTTTGACACCTTGAGCCCGTTGGGGAGACTGTATCTGTGCTGTTTACGTCATCGCTAATTGGTATCCGCCCCTTCCAATCTGGAGGTTCAACCACTCGTCCCAATTAACCGATTATTGTGTAAGATTTCGTCAAGTTTCTTGTAATTTCGTACACACAGAAAACGGCCATACATGTATAATTCAATTGTACAAGTTTAAAGGGAGTAGCCCTACTCGCTCATATGACATTTGGATTAAATCATATCGATGTGTAGGAGATACTTCGAACAAAATAAATGAATGTCCGTATTCTCCCTGTGGAAAGTGCCAGCTAGATACTATATTAGAAAATGGGAACGAAATATAAAAATAGAATTAAAATCAACCCCATATAACGAAAATACCTCATGTTCTAATTTGTGACTTGTTTAATTCAAACAAACAAAAACTTGTTGTTATATTAATCCTTATTTCCGCTGAATATTCTTATATCGGTTGCTTTTCCAAAACAACTATACGAACAGATACAGACAGAAACTGCAATCAATGCCTCGAATCGGACATAAGTTTACCAAACGTAGTCTATTTCTGGCCTAACCTAATTCTTAGGGAATCTGTCGTATCGCAAATCAACAAGCTTCTTACTTGCAAGTCAGAAGCAGTCAACACAGATTCAGTATTATTGGAAATTACAAGCGTCTAGTCCGTCATTCATAATCCAGCCGTCGTTCATTAGAGAATATCCGCGTCCATAATCCAAAGACCTATTCCATATTCCATATAACAGTTGTCAATTTCACATGACTGAAGATTAGTCTTATTTTCGAATATCTTACACAAACTATAGTGCCTAACCCTCTCTAAACTGAGAATTTCTCATCCATTTCACAAAACTAGGAAGCGGACACTTAGTTTTAGGAATTTGAAGGTGCACATACAGGCAAGTGGTTTCGTTGATTGGAATCATCACGTTTTTCACGGGTTTTAACAAACGCTACTAAGCGACATACGTATACACCATATGCAAGACCTTGGATGCAACTTTCCAGATTTTAATATCACGATGTCAAAATGATGAGCGCAGGCCCTGCTCGTTTCTGAAAGACCGATAGAATAAATCCCCAGTTGAGCTATAGTTATTGAGATATCTCTCAGAATACAAGCGTCTGGTCCGTCATTCATTACTCAGTCGTCGTCCATTAAAGAATTCCCCCGTCCATAACCCAGAGACCTAATTCCTATAACAGTATTAGCATCAACTTCAAAAAATAAATCATAGTAAAAAATAGGCTACTTTCCTGCAGGAGACAAGCCGTCAAGAGTTTTCAACGATACCGGCAAGATATCACGATTTTCCAAAACTATAAAATGCGTATCGCTGATCACTATTCTTAATCCACATTATTTTCGTTTGGTGGTGATTGTTCATATGAACACCATGAGGTTCTTGACGTACATACAGACGCGTATGATATATTAACCTATATTTAAGGGATATCCTACATAGGTTGTATCTTAGTTTGTAGAGTACCTGGATACCTGGATAATATATGTACCGGCGTCAGATCCGACATCAGTAGCCAGTCTTTGTCCGTAAAGAATTTCTGCGTCCATAATCAGAATACTTTCTTCCATGAAACAATACTAGCAGTAGGCATACTCGATACTCCGAGTAGGCAGAACCCAAATATGTATAAACAAAAGTCAATTACCTGCAAGAGAGAATCAGTCACTAGTTTCCAGTGATGCTGGTAAGATATCCTGAAGTTCGTATCGTAAAATCCGAATAACTGTTAAGTGTTCTTTGTTCTAAATGATTTTGCAAGTAGGCAGCAACAGAGTATTGTATCTGGGTCACCCTTTGATTTGGACTGTTCATATGAACATCATGAAGATATTAGTTGCACGATGTGCATACGGTCCTCAAAGCCGGTTTGAGCGGAATTAGACACGAATTCCGAATGCCAAATATATTGAACCCTTCGATTGTACTTTGATATTATTGTGTTATATCTATTACAAGCGTCTGGTCCGTCATTCATTATTCAACAGTCGTCCAATAAAGTATTCTTATAAAGTAAGAATCGCCGTGTTCATAATCCAATGGCCTATTCCATATTCCATATAACAACATTAGCACCAAATTGAAGAAAAAAAACACCCATAGTCTACATATACATGGGCTAGTTTCATGCAAGAACGAAGCGGTCAACAGTTTTCAATGATGCCGGTGTGGAGGCTAAGAATGTCCGGTGGCTACGAGTGTCCAGCCCCTATCTTCTAACCCAGCTAGGACATTTTCTCCACATTGGGGACATGTGTCCGTCCTTGGTTGCAATAGAAAAGGATATAAAAAGGGACACTAATCACCAAGACATTCTTATCCATCACACCGGCAAGACATCATGATGTTCCAAAAATATTAAATCCGTATCGCTGATCAGTATTCTTAATCCATATGATATTCGTAGTAAAGTCGTAGCTAGAGAATGACGTATCTCAGTCACGCTTCAATTGTGCCTTTTTATATGACAACCATGAGGATCTTGAAGCACATGTGTTCATACGGACCCTAGCCCCAGAGTTAGACACAAGTTATGAGTTATGAAACATAACGTCATAGATCTTGCACGCTACGCTCGTATTTCGCTATCAGCATGAGATATGTTTCGCCAAATTAGACAAACTTTGAGTTGAGACGATTGGTGGTATAGCATTGTCTGATTAGTTTCTGCATAAGATGTTTTGTGACGTTGTTTACAATCATCGCATTTTACACCGGATCTAGCAAATTCTACAAGACGAGATATGTATACGTCATCAATGCAGGTCCTTTTGGAATATTACTGTTCAGACAGGGAAAATTAACCCTACCTGGCCTGGGGAGGGGGGGGGCAAAATGCCCCCCCCCCTACCAATCTTTCTGGGCTATCTCCGGAACGACAAAAAATAGAGAGGTGAAACTCCGTGACATTATAGTTTATCATATTGGGGTCATTTTGAGCCTACTTGCATGATCCCCCGAGGAGAGAATGGGCAAATTCAAGATGGCGACCATGTGGGGTCCCAGAAAAGCGATGTTTTTGTCATATTTCTCCAAAATTTCTGCTGTTCTGCTATGAAAAGTGGGCAAAAACTATTTTACTTCACATCACATTAATCATGTTGTTTTTGCGGAGAAATTGCATAAATAAAAAATTCGAAAAATCTGACCGAAAAATCTACCAAAAAATGCCGTTTTGAAAATGACGTCACTGTGACGTCATCAAAGCTGCCATCGTGGATTTTTTTACATTGTCTGGTAGAGCTCGACCCAAGGGTATAGTGTGGTAAGTTTCAGCCCCCTAGCTCAAGGGATAAGAAAAATAATTAGGGGGGGGCATTTCGCCCCCCCCCCCCAAGGCCACGACAGGTCTCAAAAAACCCAGGCCAGATAGGGTTAACATCTTTCTTGTCTTATAATAGAGTTATGAGTGTAAATATGATATCCCACTTGGATTCTCGGATATATTTCCTGGTGGTGTTACATATAGAGGGATTATCCGAAGCAAGTCAAATACATGCCGTCAAAATACACCAGAATGCAGATATTAATAATCCCTGGAGGGACTCTATATCTGGGAAGTACCTTCTTCAAAACATTTATACGTTTTAATTCAGTCTAAAAATTACAGTTCGCAAAAGTCGGAAACAGCCTGTCAAAATGCCCCAGAGCGCGCCCTTTCACGTCTAGATTTTCATAATATTTCCAGGGAACATACCTCCGGACCACTTAGCAGGGCCCCGCGCCTGCGGCGTTCTCGTTTTGCCCTAAAGAGGGACTAATAGGTGGAAGAAAGTAGGATCTACATGAATATCCTCTCTAAAAACGTTCTTCGAATTCAGAATCATTGAGTCGAAATGCACCTAAACACACAATTTTACTGAATTCAGATTTTGAAATTTACCAGTTGTGAACCTATATAAAAATCAGAAAAGTATCGGCATAAGTTCCACTTCAAAAGCCTTGCTACGTATTTACGTCATTCTAAAAATTACGAAAGTCAGAAATGAGCCACAAAGTGCCATTTCACTTCTAGATTTTCAAAAATTCACAAAGGCAACTAACAGGGCATCGCGCCTTCTGCGCTTGCATTTCTGCATCTGCATCAACGGTAATAGAACCACCCGTTTCAAAACCAACATTCGGGCTTGAAAAAGATCGCTCATTTTGCATTTGGCGAATGAGACGGGCTTTCAAATGATCATCTTTTTGTTGTTCTTTTCTAGTCTTATTCATAATAATTACAAGCGTCTAGTCCGTCATTCATAATCCAGCCGTCGTCCATTAGAGAATATCCGCGTCCATAATCCAAAGACCTATTCCATTTCCATATAACAGTATTAGCACCAAATTCAAAAAGACAAAAGTATACATAAACATAGGCTAAACATAGGCATAGAACAGATACAGGACTACCAAAAGAGGTTCACTGTTAGAGCCCAGTGCAATATGTTGTAGGTATAGTGCAGCCAAACTTAACATAAATTTTATTCATGGGACTTTCAATCAATTCTATAGACAAAGACACATCCCATGAATGATATCCCGTGTACGTCACAGAACTGAAGAAAGATATATGGTTTCTGACATGAATATATCGGTGATTAGTTCTCTTGAGCACCGAGATTATCAATTATCTGAAGCGGTATGAGGTTTCGATGTGGCATTGGGTTGCTTTGTTGCAACAAATTTGGCTAAAAATTTTGCATTTGTCCAAATGTGAAAAACGGGTTAACAGTGAAAGCAGTGGTAAATCTGTTTTGTTTTATGGTTTTTTTTTTGTATTTGAAATTTGATTCGCCTTGTTGAACTTTGTTCGTAGAGTTGTTTGAATTTCTCCTTAATATCATTTGTGCCAAATTTGATAAACTATATACCAACAGCGTAAGTATTTCATTGGGTACTAATCGTGTACCTCTTTTGGCGGACCATTATCTGTTCTCTTATCAATACCATTGTTTGTATAAATCAAGGATGATTTCAGAGCCCGTCCATTCTCATGCATCAAACGCTACATAAGACGACCTTTTTCTTGTATATAATCTCTATATAGGTAACGCCGTGAAGGATATATACCGACCTTCACTGGAGTTCACGGAAACAGGTGGGAGCATTTAGTAAGTATTTAGACTCATACCACTAGATAGAAGATAAAAGAGATTTCTCTCATGTCCACTCTACGTCAAGAGAGATGATTACAAATTCAAATATTACACCCGCTTGCACTTTAATATTCCAGAAGTACCCACAAGCGCCTTATCGGTGACCAGTTTTCTTGACGAAGTCCTGATGTGGCATTTAGTAACTCTGTTGCAAAGCGTTTGAGTCTGGGTTAGGGTCCATTCGAACGTCATGTGTTTTACATCTCCATTGTGTTTAAATGAACAGGCACAATTAAGCGTGACTGTGATACACTAATCAAGAAAACGACCTTGGAATTGATTTGGAGAAAAATACCGATTCGTGATCTCGATTTTACGAAAAGATTATCATGATGTCTGTATAGTTGAAAAATGTTGACCGTTCCTCCTTTGCAAGAAACTAGGATATGTTTATATATATTTTTATTTTGGGCCTGCTTGGAGTTTGGTGGTAATATTGCCTTATGAATTACGTCTCTCGATTATCGACGCGGCAACGGCTTCATGGACGACAACTAAATATTGAATGCTGAATCTGGTTACATTTTGAACATGAAATATACCGGTATGCTGGACATGATCTTGAATGGCCATCTCACTTACACAGATGACCTGGGTGTAACAACTTACATAGCTGACGATATGTGAAGATCAGTTGAGACATTGATATCTAATATCATTTTCCGCATATGTAGATTAAAATTCGATGTAAATTATTGCAGTAGCGTACATGGATTGGGTAGTTTAAGCCTTGTTCTGTGTTAGTTTTCAAGATAGTGTTAACATAGTATTGAATGCTCTTATCTGTATAGACAAATTAAACGCAACATTAAAAGGGTGGCGAAAAAGCGATGCCGACGTATTGACAAGAAGTCCTATGACCCCCATAGAAAAATTTACTGACTGCATATTTCTATAAACATCACAAGAACCAAAGGCGATCCCTGTGATGATTCGTATTCCAGCCACGCTTTTATTGTAGCTGTTCACGTGGACATATTGAATGACATGACCACACGGCTTCTAGCCCCGGCTTGAGCGGTATTAGGTACAAATGTTTCGGGGCGATGATATAATAGCCCTATCAAGTCATCTGTTGGAAAATGACGAACTATGTGACCACCAGATAGTAACGGCCCAAACGAGGGAGTATTTATTCAGTGCAAGTTCATATTCAGAACTAATACCTGTGATGCCTGACGCCGACCAAGCGCTTCATTCTACACCAAGATTACAAGTCACAAAACTACAATCACAATGATTTGTACAGAGGGCAAGCCTCGAGGACCAAACGTCCACCAGCAGAATCTCACCATATACAGACAACAATTAAACGCAACATTAAAAGGGTGGTGAAAAACGACGCCGGTGTACTGACAAGAAGTCATATCACCTCACAGACAAATATTCTAAAACATAACAAGAACCACCTAGATACTCCGAACTATTTCATCTATATTCTCCAATATGACTAGAGCGTTCTAAACGATATCCACTTATTATGACATAGATATATGCATTATGTATATTTGGATGACTGTGGTACATCAACTGATAACCAAGGTCATTTTGCATAGGGCTCCGAGTATAAAGACCATTATCGCTTCTGTAAATCACTTAGTTCGTACGTATACGATTTATGTCATCCAAATATATTTGAGGATCAATATATATATATGTATAATTCGAACAGTTCGAACATCAATAACACTGTTTTCATAACTAGGACGTACTTTGACTTCTCAGTCATGCTAGTTTAACCTTTTAACTTTAGAAAACGGATCAGCATCGCCGATGAATCTGTGTTCAAATTGACACTCCTAACCGTTCTGTTGCAATTCAGCTTCAGACAAAACGGTTTGACTGCATGCATGTTAAGCAGTTTTTGTCACATTTGTGAAAAAAGGCAAAATTTGGACAAAACGGGTTGCAACATATCACCATATTCCAACAGCTCTTATGTATTTCAATGGGTAACTTTTTTGCTGCAATCTTGCGTGTAGAAATTATTAGAAGTTTACCAGTTCAAAGACCGTTCCCTGTCCCATTTACCAAACGTTTTATAGACGATCTTCGTGCTTTAGATACACCCTATATAGGCGACCTCGTGACGTATTTATCCACCTTTTCTGGATTTATACGAACCAGTCATAGTCTAAGTGGAGCTTACTCTCATGCCGACTTAACGACGAACTCAGACAATTACACTGTCGACATAATTAACCATCTCTTTCGGAATAGTAATTTCTCAGAAAGTCGTATATGGCGTAAATATCTCACCTAGTGGTATTTCGTAAATCCTGTTAATTATATGACGAGTTCAAGCAATGTCACGAAGCATTATTCCAAGCGGCTGTTCTCTCAAGCGCATTCCACCAAAGTTTGGTTATTAATGCATTCAATAATAATTTAACCCTATCTGGCCTGGGCGATTTGGGGTGTATCACAGCCGGGGGGGGGGGGGCGGAAAGTGCCTCCCCCCTATATATTTTCTCTACCACTAAGACTAGAGCGCTGAAACTTACCACACAGTATCTTGGATTCAAGCTCTACCGGAAAATGTAAAAAAATCTAAGATGGCTGCCATGATGACGTCACAGTGACGTCATCTTCTCAGAAACCATTTTTCGGCCTTTTTGGGGTCGATCTTTCGAAATTTTCATTTTTCCGATTTTTCTCTCGAAAAAAATCTAATAAAATAGAGAATAATTAGTTTTGCATAAATAAAATACTTTCAAGGCCTTTTAGGCAAGGAAAACGTGAAGAAATGGAGCAAAAAGATTGAAAAACACGACTTTCGCGGATACCACATGGCCGCCATTTTGAATTTACCCATGATCCCCTGTCTGGGGGTACATGAAAATGGGCTCAGAATGACCCCAATAAGATAAGCTTAAAAGTCACCAAGTTTCAGCCTCCTCGGTTTTGTCGTTTCGGAGCAGCGGAGAAAAGTTCACTAGAAGGGGCACTTTCCGCCCCCCCCCCCCTCAGGCCAGGTAGGGTTAAATCAATAAGAATTTCATAAAATAATACGAACACCAAACGCTAAGCATAACCAAAATATGTATAAACGTAAGCTAACTTCCTGCACGAGAGAAGCGGTCAGTTCTCAGTGATGCCGTGGCAAGACATGATGATGTTCATATCGTCAAATCTTTAACGCAAACGATTTTCTAAGCAGCTATCTAGAACCATATTTTATTTCAGTGACGGTTGTTCATATAAATAACACGGAAATCTTACTGACACGACGTTTATACAGGCCCTACAGCCCCGGGTTGAGCGAAATTAGACAATAGCGATTCAAGCGATTTCGAATGACTACGGAATGGAACTCTATCCAGTCTCCAGTGAACGCAGTTTCAACAACAATGAATAAACTAAATTTGGAGTGAAAAGGGATCATAAATTTAATATAATGTAGATATCATTATATGCATTTCTTTGCATTTCTGGGTGTCTATTTATTTGCGATTACCGATGCCTATGAAAATCGTTGTCAGTCGTGAAGATAGCGCACATGATGCGATTTCTCTGGAACCGCAACTCCACATAGAAGATGATAGGAGATATATATTATTCCATAAAACCTATAATAGCATTGCAACGACTAGTTGGGCCGGCTGGTATTAATAAAGGTTATGGATTGAGGCGGAAAAGGCAAACAGTCAAGTGGGGATCCACCATATAATTTCATCATCATTTCAACTGTTACGGAAGCAGACGACAACAAAGGCTTCCCGTCATGCCCTGGAGGCGCGAGCGGAAGAGTCGCGGGAACTTTCTCCTACGGGCTTCTCTTGATGACTTCACGCGATGGAAAAAAAAATACTCCCAAAATTGGAAATTTCGTCGTCTATATTTCTGATTCCTTGATTTCTTTTCCCTGATTCCATTTTACTTTTCTTTTTAGCATCAAATCTTATTCTATAATTTGAACTCGGGCAACATATTTGATCTCTGCAAGAGGATGTAGATGATCAAGGGACAATAACTTACCAGATAGAGATGTCAGGCTACAATTTCGTTCACCTGGGGATATAAGACACCCTGGAGAAGATTCTTTGATCGACGCGTGCATAAAACTGGAATCATGCGGGCAAAGTTGATTTATTTATTGAAATTTCTAAACATCTTACTAGAAACCAAGTTATTTTTTGCGTCATTCCTTTTCTGTTTTAACTGCAACGCTAAATATATCAATTTTGTTTGGATACTTTTGCTAGCTATCTAAATGCAAAAATCAAAATCAGCTGCAAGTATATGCGTTCTAATTTGA
This sequence comes from Hanleya hanleyi, assembly GCA_036873755.1. Lineage (NCBI taxonomy): Eukaryota > Metazoa > Mollusca > Polyplacophora > Lepidopleurida > Hanleyidae > Hanleya > Hanleya hanleyi. The sequence continues at coordinate 147,238 of JAVTVY010039998.1, read as the reverse complement.
AAGTTGTTAAAACTAATCAGGACTATGAGGATTTGAACTGATCAATTCGGCCGAAAGGTAAACACATTTTCAGTTTCCTTGCCAAATGAACAAGGAAACGACCGTTTGAAATAGAATAAACTTTGAAATCATCTATAATCTGATATTTAGACCAGGGTTCAAAAATATTTTTCAGATATGTCGAATTCGTTCATATCTCAGGGCAGTGGTCAGGATTACTGGTGTTTATACTGAATACGTGTTTCATCAAATTTATCGGCTGATCGTTAATGACTAACGAGATAATTCGAGGCTTGCGGGGAAAGTTCGGTGAGTAAACAGACGACGACATGGAATTCTGGGTAATATACCGTGTTCACAGGTGCTAACTTCCGGCTCGTTACTCTCGGAGAATATCGTGGTAATAACGAAAGGTAACGAGAAAGCGGGTCTCCCCAAATTTGATTTCTTCTCTCGCCTTTAGCCGTGTTATGCGCGTAAAGACGCTGGTGGATGTATCACGACTCGGCTATCTTCACATATTACCCACGGTCAATTGGACTGCCCCGTAATTTTGCGCTCAAATAGTCACATAATTGAAGCATAGTTTCAATTAGAAAGTCTATTATAATGTTAATGACAACACGATGAGGCGCTAGGAGGCTGTCCGTGTAAAATCGGATCCTGACATTGGCCCCTTACCCGCTAGCGTCGGAATATCACAGAGAATGGAGCAGTGGATGATAGAGAAAGAGCAATCTCCCAGCTTTTGTCGGCCAGTTTGGGCGGCACAAAAGATTTCGTGTCTCTATTCCCTCCCGGGGAAGTGTTTCTTCGTGCTACCGTTAATAGGTTGTAGAAATGAACGGACGAGAATTAATGCTCCTCTATTCGTACCTCGTTCCAGGATTTGGATCACGAAGGACTCAAAGGCGATATACCACCTTGCGGGAAGTCTTGCATGCAAAGGTCCGCGTGATAGCTGTTTATCAGATTTTTCGTTTAACACTATTTGGCAGCGATAAAGTTTGTCGTGTCATAACTCCTACCGTTTGTAAGATTAATCTTGTACTCCTATAAACAACCAAATTCCAGTAAAAAAAATGAGGTCCATAACTCAGGAATTATTATAGACGACATTTTGTATATTACATATCGCTGAAACATAAATATACGTAAATCGATCATTTGAACCGGCAAGGACAAACATATATAAGTCGATATCGGACTGTGTAGTCCAATCTCGTCTAAATGCCTGGAATGCAATATCGATGGATGGTTGAGTATCGGTCGAGATAAATTGTGAGCTACACGTGGCGAATAGAATATGTTTAACGATGCGTACAATTTTATATTCTGTAATGGTGCTCCACCAGTAATGTTATATTCACTGACAGTATTGATTCTCAATGGAAGTTGGGGTAAATACATATTCATTCATTTGTTTATAGGTGTCCCTTAAAAAATATACAAATCCCAAGGCCGGAATCCAATGAACAGATAATGGTTATATTTTCTTTTATCAGCTGTTCCGAGTCTTACAAAATTCCCAAAATTTCTGCAAAACAGGAAAAAATCGGATTTGCATAAAATGATAGAATATGAAAGCTTTTAGCATCAGTAGCCAACCGTCGTTCATAGTTAATTTCCAATTCATGGCGTATTTTGTAACTCAGCCACGCTTTGATTGTGACTGTTCATATGAACATCGCGGAGATCTTCTATTATTCGGCCCCCATATTTCAGGTTAAGTCAAGGCACGGAACGTATACAATTTATCATACATCCTTCACACCACAATACGATATTTTTCATCAGTGTGGGATATCAAACTTGATAGAATCTGAGCTCTGACGTTTCTACAATACTGTTTTGTGACATAGGTGTAAATCGTCACATGTTGAACACGATCAAGCAAATGCTTCTAGGCGAGATATTTCTGGGATATTGTCCGGGAACGATTAGTGAGTGAATAGGGTTCAACGTCGCTATCATAGAAAGGGTTAGTCGTCATCTTGGACATCTGCCATTATTAAAGCAAAGTGCTTACTCTCACGTCAACTGCTACAAGAAAGACGAATACAAGTTTAACATAAATACTGTAAAAATGATCACTTCAGAACACATGATTAGTATCAGTGACGTCATCATGATCACGGTCAACCTCTGAAGTAACGGTCAAAATCTGGAGTGACGGTCAACAAATTAAAGTCTTTACCGTTACTTCAGATTTTGACAACTACTCATATATTGACCGTTACTCATATTTTTACACGGTGAGTGTTTGACCGTGATCATGATGACCTCACTGATCCTGACCATGATCATGATGACCTCACTCATCCTGACCATGATCATGATGACCTCACTGATCCTGACCATGAGCATGATGACCTCACTGATCCTGACCATGATCATGATGACCTCACTCATCCTGACCATGAGCATGATGACCTCACTCATCCTGACCATGATCATGATGACCTCACTCATCCTGACCATGATCATGATGACCTCACTGATCCTGACCATGAGCATGATGACCTCACTGATCCTGGCCATGATCATGATGACCTCACTGATCCTGACCATGAGCATGATGACCTCACTGATCCTGGCCATGATCATGATGACCTCACTGATCCTGACCATGAGCATGATGACCTCACTCATCCTGATCAGGATCATGATGACCTCACTCATCCTGACCATGATCATGATGACCTCACTGATCCTGACCATGAGCATGATGACCTCACTCATCCTGACCAGGATCATGATGACCTCACTCATCCTGGCCATGATCATGATGACCTCACTGATCCTGACTATGAGCATGATGACCTCACTGATCCTGACCATGAGCATGATGACCTCACTGATCCTGACTATGAGCATGATGACCTCACTGATCCTGACTATGAGCATGATGACCTCACTCATCCTGACCAGGATCATGATGACCTCACTCATCCTGACCATGATCATGATGACCTCACTGATCCTGACCATGAGCATGATGACCTCACTCATCCTGACCATGATCATGATGACCTCACTCATCCTGACCATGATCATGATGACCTCACTGATCCTGGCCATGATCATGATGACCTCACTGATCCTGACCATGATCATGATGACCTCACTGATCCTGACCATGATCATGATGACCTCACTCATCCTGACCATGATCATGATGACCTCACTGATCCTGACCATGATCATGATGACCTCACTGATCCTGACCATGATCATGATGACCTCACTGATCCTGACCATGATCATGATGACCTCACTGATCCTGACCATGAGCATGATGACCTCACTGATCCTGGCCATGATCATGATGACCTCACTGACCCTGACCATGAGCATGATGACCTCACTCATCCTGACCAGGATCATGATGACCTCACTCATCCTGACCATGATCATGATGACCTCACTGATCCTGACCATGACCATGATGACCTCACTCATCCTGACCAGGATCATGATGACCTCACTCATCCTGACCATGATCATGACCTCACTGATCCTGACCGTGATCATGATGACCTCACTCATCCTGACCAGGATCATGATGACCTCACTGATCCTGACCATGATCATGATGACCTCACTGATCCTGACCGTGATCATGATGACCTCACTGATCCTCACCGTGATCAAGATGACCTCACTGATCCTGACCGTGACCATGATGACCTCACTGATCCTGACCGTGATCATGATGACCTCACTGATCTTGACCGTGATCATGATGACCTCACTGACCCTGACCATGATCATGATGACCTCACTGATCCTGAACGTGATCATGATGATGACCTCACTGATCCTGACCGTGATCAAGATTACCTCACTGATCCTGAACGTGATCATGATGACCTCACTGATCCTGACCGTGATCATGATGACCTCACTGATCCTGACCGTGATCATGATGATGACCTCACTGATCCTGACCGTAATCAAGATTACCTCACTGATCCTGAACGTGATCATGATGACCTCACTGATCCTGACCGTGGTCATGATGACCTCACTGATCCTGACCGTGATCATGATGACCTCTCTGATCCTGACCATGATCATGATGACCTCACTGATCCTGACCATGAGCATGTGTTCTAATTACAACGCATATAACGGAAGTGGGAAGAGGTGCCGACATGCTGACAGAGCCACATGACTTCACAGTATAGTCTTCTGGTTAACATAACGATTCGTGATATGTGTTGTATCTCAGTTACCCTTTTATTGTACCTGTTCATGTGGCAACTTGGATGACATGACCGCACGGCCCCTAGCACCGGCATAAGCGGTATTAGATACAAATCTAGAGAGCTATGATGGAAATGTTCTGACAACTCTGACAACAAGGCTCTCATAGTTATCTATCATTTCCACTACCTAATATTCCAAAAAAATATTCTGGGGTATACGTATTATCGACTATAGCTTTTGTTAGATGCTGTGACAAAATATAAGAATTCCATCAACATAAAACACCATTGCGATAACCGAATCAGCTTATGTCATATCACTCACTGGATAATGATCACAAAATATACGATCGTGGCATATGATATCTCCGGCGATGCAATTTATACCCTGTGTCTGGTTGAGTTTAACTATGGGTAGTTTGGGTCTAAAACGAAGAGACATTATCAAATGAATGATATAGAATAATAACGTAAGAAACTACTCCGAAATTAATTCTTGTAAAAGCATTCTTGTCAGTTATACAGATTTCCCTGTCGTCTTAAAGACGTCATGGTTGAAGGCATTGTATTTTTATAGATTGTGTTAATTTATACTTATTTGGATTGATGCGCTATGTAGCTAGATGTTAATGGAAGTAAGATAACCAGGGAAAATACAATGCTGTGGATGACAACTGCTTGAGTTTTTGGATGGCGACGTTTCGTTACTGATGCTAATCAAATTTTTCTAACTCGGCGTTGCCATTCATAATATTGTTTTTCCTGGCTATTTAGCTGAAAATAAGGCAAAAGACACTCATCTATAGGTCAGACCTTCCATATAGTCGTCTGTATCAGATTGGTTCTCGCATGCCAATACAAAACTTGAAAGGTAATTTTATCTGAGTCTGCCGAAAGCAATTCAACCCCATCCAGAATAAAGTACAATTTACAACCAAAAACATCTCAGATTCTTCTTTCAGCATACATGTTCATGCTCCAGTGATAATTACAAATACGTGTACACATCATTTTACTCTTGCACGCACAAGTTTTTCTATTTGGAGTATCGAATGGAATCTTGCCGGAACACAGTGATGGAATAATCTATGCAAATTAATATTTCGTGATAGAATTTAAAAGCTATCAACATTTTCTGAAGGTCCACTGCAACACACAGCCCTCTTGCTGTTCGTTTTATTGCCGCGTCAATACAAAACGTAACAGGCTCTGCGGATAGTCTTGATTGAGTCACGCACATACGAGTACATCTCTGGACACCATGCCGATCCCGATCTGCAGCATCATTAGAGCTATTATAAAGTTGTAAATTAAGAACCTCCAGACTTGCCACAGATGACGACGGTATTGGTAGTCCTCCGGATATAAGTGTCCCTGTGCTATATCTCCACTATGACTGGGCACTGCAATGGCAAACACTTCGTAGATTGACGGTCCGGTGTGGAAGGACCCCAAGTCTTAAGGTTTGCATAGGGAGGACATTCAATCCAAATAAATGCTTGTTGAGAATGAAAATCCTAGCTAGATTAAAGATAGCAAGCAAACCAGCTTTCCGGGAGGACAATTTCATTTCACCCCGGTCTCGTTTAAAGCAGATCAAAGCGAACATTTCGTTGGTGGAGTTGCTTGGATTTTTCATGAGTCATATACGTTAAACTTGAAACAGCATGTAGGCATTCCATTGGGCACTAATTGTTTCACCTTTTGGCAGACCTACATCTTTTCTCTTATCAATACGATTATATGCAGAAATTACTGCATTATCATTTTAAAGCCCTCCCTTCTCATTCACCAAACGCTATATAGACGATGTTTTTGCTGTGGGTACTATCAATCCCTAATACGATGACGCCGTGGAACATAAATATCCACCTGCATCTGGTATGAAGGAAACTAAAGACAGTCCAACGGGACATCATATTCAGACGTGTATAACCAGCTTAGTTAAATCGCTTGGTTAAATCGCTTACAATTTCAACATTGCTAACAACTCCGTCTTGAAGGGTAATATTCAGGATGTATCTTCATATGGCGTGTACATATACTGCCTGACAGAATTTACAATATCATGTATGACGATTGCAATTAAAATCACAAATCATTTTTACAGAAACTGATTGGGTTATATCACCAAACACCTTCGCTCAAAGTTTCACATATTTGGTGATAAATTTCACAGATTGATGTCAAACAACGATCGTAGAGTGCAAGGTCTTCGGAGCTACGTTTCGTAACTTGTATCTATTTCCGCTTAACCCGGGGTTAGGAGTCATATGAATATCTTTGTGATGCTCATGAACAGTCACAATCAAAGCGCGACATGGACAGTACTAAAAAAGAATAGAGATCAGTAATACGAATTAGACGATAGGAACATCATAATGTCTTGTCAGCATAATTGAACCGTGATGTACAAATACACTCCACATAGTATGTGTCCAACCGTCGCTTAACCCTACCTGTTCTTGTGAGGGAGTAACTTTCCGCTCCCATCCCCTCCCACCCTGTTGGTTTTTGCTCCTATCTCCGAAACGACGGAAGCCTGAGATCTGACACTCCGTGATTTTGTAGCTTATCATATTGGTGTCATTTTGAACATATATATTTGCATAATCCCACAAACAGAAAGCTTATAGTAGAGCTTAACCCATATGTCCCTGGATAGCGAAAATATATAGGGGGTGGCACGTTCCAGATAGGGTTAACTCGGGACTAGAGGGAGTTGGGGCGAGATCAAGATCTTTTTGGTGTTCAAATCGCAATCAATCGAATTCAAATTCTGACTGGGAATATATACATCCTGTCTCTTGAAAATGGCATGGTACTTCATTGTGATAGAACAAAACTGGTCGGTTATATCGATGACGACTATTATGTATTGATGGCATTGATAGTCCGATACGTTTGCTGTCAACTAAATGTGTGAAAGTGTGAAATTTCTCAACAAACCTTCCACCACAAATATGATGCTCAAGAATCCAAAACGAGTAAAAATTGGGTTTCTGTGTCATGAATATACAATATCAACAAACTTCGCAGACGCATATCTGACTTCATATTACAAATGGTCATTCTTGGACTATGTTAGCAACTTCCATTGGAATGGACGTTCTTCCTCTCCTCTTTCTCTTTCTCCTACTTCTCCTCTCAACTTTTTTTTCTTTAATTCCCTAAGTTTCCAACAAATCGACCCATTTGACTAGGATAACTATGGGATCACGCAGATGTCGCATACCAAAACTGAGGTCATTAGGTCAAAGGTAAAAGTCACAAGAAATCTTCGAAAGTATTATTTGTCAAGTTCAGTGGATACATCAGTGAAAGACGATAGGCCAGATACTGAAATTTTCAAATAGGTCAAAGGTCATTATCACGGTGGCACCCCCAAACAGGGAATTATTGAAAACATTGCACTATTGCTCTGATCCAAGGATGTAGATTGTGATTAAACTTCAAGAATGCAGAACACAAACAAGAAACATATTGGGGTCGAAAGGACAAGGCCACTGGGGATACCAAAAAACTCAGAAAAGCAATGAAAGTCACGTTTTTGTGAGTGTATGCATCATGAAGCGATGATTTCGGTACCAAGTTTGAGGTGTAAAAATATTAACGGTCAAGGTCACTGACCACCTCTAACGCGTAAGACTCAAGATTTCGTTTTAATGACGTGGTCCATAGTGCCAATTAGGATGTTGTTTCATTTCATTTAACTTTGCTGCAGTGTTAATTTATCAGCATAACCATGGATATTGTCTCATAAATAACAAATATAGGATACTGTGAAACATGTCGACAATACTACTCAGTGAACACATACTCAACACAAGTATTCCGCTTTAGAAAACCAAAAGGTGTAACACACTTTTGGTGTTCACGAATAAATAAGAAAAGTGATCAAAACCTGTCGATCCATCTAGTTGTATTCTAAACGTGAACGGCCCAAACCAGAGCACTAGAAAATGTTGCGTCAGATGGCTGAAAACTTTGTGCACCAGGTGGAAGCTAACTGGGACTGAATAGAATATATCATTTGCTATATGCATTTAGATATAGCCTGTTTGAAACATCGTGTCCAAACCACGATTGTGGAGACATGATTGTGTTAGTTAAATATGACATATTCCTCCATATAAAGATCGTTTTCTGACTTACAAATCTCGGAATCATGGGGTTCTGAGCCCATTTTAAGTGGAATTAGCCATACATTACGACACGTAGAGAAAGATATGCAGCATGCAATGACTGTATTCCGTCATCAGCGGGTGATAGTTACCCAAAAACAAGGTACTCGAATGATGTCCAACAAGTTTCTGCGATAATAAGTTATGGCATAAAAGTAGTCATATTTTACAATGGTTTCAGCAAAATGCTACTGTATATATATTATATGCGCAGGTCTCGCCTCGAATGAGGTATTTAATTATGTGCGAATTGTAATCCATGAAGTAAACGAGAGTAAGCCGTAATGTGGTTAACGAGAGTAAGCCGTAATGTGGTTAACGAGAGTAAGCCGTAATGTGGTTTCCTTCATATACAGAGAAGTTATATTGGTCGTTTCACACTTTCTCAGCATTGGTTTTGCTATAATGTGTATTTCACATATATACGTGGATATATATTCTGGGAGTATACCCTCCACAACAGGTCTTACAATCAATATCACAGAATTGGTGACTGGCCCCCGAATGTATTTCTAAATAATAGATCGTGGAATCTTTCATAACTATATATCAAGAACGTGGCAGCAATCTCACAGTACCGATTCCACCACTCTATGGTACCCGAACCCCCATCCCACCCAATATCCTACCATGCTAAGTAACCTCGGGGTCCGATAGTGCAGAAACTACATCTGTTTCGGGGCATGGGTCAGATCTAAACTGACATTATTATTCGGGTCTAGAAAAACTTTTTACATGGTCACAATATTTTGTTCACTTTATTAGCCTCATTATTAAATACAGATGTCGTGAAATAGCGGCCCAATTTACACTTCAAATAATTAGAAAATAGTGCTCATTTTCTTAACAAATAAAGGCAAATATTTTTTCAGCTTTCTGGAAGAAGCAAGTATAAAATTCCGCCCATTGAGGAAAAGAGGCGTCGATAACTGGGATATAATTACTGTAATTTTCTGCTGGATTAAATATCAAAGAGAGGTTCTTTAAACAGCGAAGGACGCTGTCGGATACATTTGGGGCACCGTTGCCTCCCCATCAATTAGAATACCTGCTAAGACATATAAAAAAGAAGTGAAACTGCATTGGATGTTCATAAAAACGAACAGAGAAATACGGACAACCGTCTCACTTTGTTCTCATGAGTTCTTCTGCATGTGTTTGAAATGATGAATGACAATATTTTTAATATTTAGCATGGTTTTCTCAATGTCCATTAAAGGTACTTTGTTTCGAGTTAATCATCTAGACGTTTATGTTGTTCTAAACCTAATACATTATTTTTTTTTAAAAACGTTTATATGGTAGAACCATCTCACGAGTTTTTGGACAAAACCTTATAAAATGTTCTTATAAAATTGGACAGACTGGATGGGACTAGGCCGGAGAACACGATAAATATACACATGTATTTACAGTACCGATATTCAACAGATGACCATATATATGTATATCTATGTAATGCTTGAAAGTTAAGAAGAGGTCTGAATTTGCATGAGTTTGTCATTTCTTAATCAGAGTATTCCCTTATCTAAGTTTATTTATAATTGTCTTAATCGGTCATATGTTCCTTCAGTTCATATCCAGTCAATCAACATACACCAATTGAAAATATCACGATGAAGATCTCAGACTAGCCCACATGGAGCGAAGACAACAAATAAAACCAAATAAATCAGTAACGATTCCAGCTAACACATTATATGCTGCTGTCTGTCAGGTAGGCCTATTTTCTGTCATCGTATACCGTGACATATGGCGTGTGGCTCTTGTTCTCGCCTCACCACTTCACACATAGTTGTCATTACCCGCCACAGGGGAGCAACTTCTTCAGCGGGACTCGCCACTACACGGCGCGCGCCAAACAATGCCTGACCAGAGAGGCAATTCCATGGACAAAAAGCTCCTTTGGACTAATAGAGTGAAGACGAAAGGAGAAAGTTATGAAGTCGTTTCTGGGCTCTTTATTCCTATCGTTCTGTATTGAGTTCCGGTCAATCAGTCAGGTCAAATGCCATGTTTAGCCATGTTTTATTCTGTTTCTTATTCTTCTATTGTAGCCGCTCAGTTTTGTTCGTACCTGTGTCAGTTATGTCCAGCCGTGTTCGATCTGACATCTCACCCTTTCTAACTGCCCTTAGCTTCCTCATACTAACACTTTATAACCTCTTGATAACAAAGACTTAACTCTTTTTTTTAGGTGATGACATCAATAATCCACTTTGGTCTCTCAGTGATTAGCTCATAGAAATAACCTATTTAACAAAGTCAACATATTGCCTTTGTTAACCAAGAAGTCCTTGAGCTAAGCATGACTGTAATGGTCTTCGCAATCAAAATGAAACAATTTTACTGTGATTTCAACGCATTTCTTTAATGTGGTATTTTCTTCTCATACAATAAAATAGACACAGAAAGTAAGTGTGGGAATTTAACCTATATATGTGATGTTTTTTCGTAAGAGTCCAGGCCCGTTGTCCGTAACCTTTCAAATACAAATGATAAAAAACGACAACGAACGGGGAAGACGAGACCCCACTCCATCCCTGGTTTTCGCAACAAAATAAATGTTCATATAAATTATGTATACCGCTATCCAAAAACCCTATAAATGCTCGAAATGAAGCCTATATAATTTAAATCTTCCTGTGAGTGTTATGCCCTGAATCCCGTTCGGGCCGCGCGCTGTTTTCCAGGACTTTTTAATAGTGCTCAATTCAATGTGATCAGTTGAAGCACGCGACTATCAAGAAAACTTTCATCTCCGTGATGTTAATATAAATAATTCGGATCAATGCGTCACTTGGATACTTTCGAAATAGAACTTAAATGCAGAATTGCATCTGATGAAAAAAAAAATGGCCATCGACTTCACAACAGAAATATCGTGTTATCGTCCAGCGTTGTTAAAACTGACATTGATTTCTGTCTTTTGTTTTGTTTGTTCACATCATGTTAAATTAAATACATACAGAGATTTAAGTTATATGTTACCTTAGTCTTGTAAAAGTCCCCATCATATAATGTTTCGTCAATTCCTTTAATAGACATCACAAGTTGACGAAACAGTTTGAATGGGGCAGCTACTAAAAAGTGATGGTGATCTTAGAAAAGGAGTCAGGAGTTAATCCAGAGCTGTTAAATAGATGTCGGACCTGATATTTAATATATATTTTGACATTAAACTATTGATAGTTGGCCGTTATACAGTTATGGGTGCATGTACCTGTTTGAATCACTTTCTTCCTTCGTTTCCAGGGCATTCAACGGGACTTAAGATCTTGCGGGTTGTCGATTTCACTAGAGGTGTAATTAACACAGCTGTCACTTATGAGCACGTGCTGTAGGGCACTGCCATCTGTCCGGAAATTCGGTTCGAAATGTTTGAATTCTGTTATAAGTAATATTTCAGTCAGCACACGGTGTTAGAAATATAATCGGTGTTTATTCACAAGACGGAAAAATAAACTGGGGGAACTAGCATTTCTTAGACTTCCAATAGTTCCTATACCGTTTCTAAATCAAGTTTGTATGCCCCGTGCAGAACACGCGCGCTTGACTCGCGGGGTCTGTTCAAAACATGGAACTAATTTTGACATGGGATTGTTTAATTTGATAACAATCGCGGTCTTTTGTTGAGGTAATTGTCGACGCGTGTATACTGACAAAACAGATAGAGTGGTTGATTCTCTGGATACAATAGATGAACGACGTGAAGCCGTTCACAGGCGAATCTGTTGATTTATTGTTTTGTCGACGATGATGTTTTTATTTGTATTTATTGCCGTAATATGTGGGTAAATCAGGTTAACCAACCACTCGAGGATATAACTCGATCTTAATCAGGTTACTTATAAATCAACTCATTAGTCAATTTCACCCGTCGATTTGCGCAATATATCACGCAATTAGGTCATATCCCATTGCAGAAGAATGCACGGTAATAATGTATTGGAGATATTATAAAGCTTACCATGAATAATAAATACCACTCAATGATGTTAATAATAAAGAATTCACTTCAAATTAAACAGCCTATACAAAAATTATCTTGGAAGATTTCCTGCAATTAATTACAATTATAGGAGAGTTAATAACTTTTTGCTTTGGCCTAAATTCCCAGTATTTATTTCCTAATTATTTTGCTTCCTGACAATTTTGCCATTTGATTCTCTACAGACAACCGGTATATATTGTGTCCAATATTTTTGCATTGCATGCATATTATAAGAGAAATGTTTTAAATTATTTGCTATATATTTGTACTTGAAACCATATTGAGTCCTGACGATCTGACGATGATACAGCTCACCAATCCCCAGTGTACGAGTTGTCACAGCGAAACAGATCACCAATTACCAATATACGAGGTGTCAGAGCATTTCCATCATAGCTCTCTAGATTTGTATCTAATACCGCTTATGCCGGTGCTGGGGGCCGTGTGGTCATATCATCCAAGTTGCCACATGAACAGGTACAATAAAAGCGTACCTGAGATACAACACATATCACGAATCGCTAGATTCTTGGTATGTGCTTTAGAATAGGTTAACCGGAAGACTATACTGTGAAGTCATGTGGCTCTGTCAGTATGTCGGCACCTCTTCCCACTTCCCTTATATGTGTTGTAGCTGTATAAATGCGTATAAACTCACGACTGACATAGTAGTTATATTCAATAGCACTTAGAGTAAATTTCTCAATATGTATTTTTCCACAGTAACAATCAATAAAAGTTTACAATATCTCTCAGCATATTGTCGCTTTTGTCTAATGGGGAAGATGGTACTTATCAGTTCATGATGACGATAAAATACCTTGTAACATAAATTCATTTATAGACAGCATCATATCATTTCCATGTCACATATACAAAACGCATTATAATAATAAAATTTTACGCAACATATTTATGATGATTATTAATGATGGCTAATTCCATCATTTTCTGTAGATTTTGATAAGTTTGTACAATATCATATGGTGTTGTATAGTCCCCATAACCCCTTAATGGAGTGAGGATAATATTTTCAAAATATACGTCGTTGAAAGATCCCTTTCATCCAAAGTGAATAAGCTTTGATAATCTTCATTTAGGTTTAAGTAGTGTCCATGATTTTGTGTAATTCTGCAAACAACGTTGTTATCAATAAGGTCGACAGTTGGTTACAGAATTTTCGTTCAACATTAGTAATTTCAACCCTCCCCTACTCCCACCCCAGTAATTTCGCCGACAACCAGAATTTCTGTCGTCTTTTGACGGTGAGATAGCTCAAGGAGCATCAAGGGACATTGAATGAATCTCTCTATCCCCTTGGTGCCATCACAGCGTAAAGCCGACACGCCCACTCCATCAGCATGCATTACCCCTTTGCCACGATAGCCAATCGAATTGCTCCATGATCGATCACAGGTCAGCCTGATAGTGCTGGAAGCAAACAATTTTGATTGGACGATTACTGGGCAAAAAGTCTCGCTTATGTGTCACAACAAACTGCATAAGGCCTATAAATATAAGGGATGGTAAATTTCATTAGTTGCTTTAATTTTTCCACTGATCCACTGGTCAACGATCAGACATTCCTTATCTCCCTTTCCATGATTTTTTCATTCTTATAGACTTAAAAGTTCCGAGAGATTCCATCAGCAATCTGAGATTTTTATCGCAAAGTTAGCAAAAATTCATTTCTCACGAATTAATATGGCTGAGGAGCAGAGAATTGGTGATGATCGAGCTGACAAAAGGAAATGTGATGACTTCACAGCGTTATACTCCTTGGATCCACCGTCCGTGGCAGGTGCTGGACCGACAGGCTCCCGAAGTATCTCCGATCAAAATGGTAAGTTCATTCGTTTTATCTATCAGTTAGTGACAGTATTTGTTAAGGAAATGACGAAATTCTACCTCTGTCAACCACTTTACACGGCGTGCCAAATCCGACCAAAACGCCAAATCATATTTCGTTCTACTAATTGATCTAATTTTTCCCGGGTTATGTACTGGGAATACAATAAGCAGTAACCGTCCCGGTAGGACTAATGAAATACCTATAATTTACTTTTCGCCGCGTAATTCTATTTCTCTCCCCTTCATGATATGTGTAAAAAGAACCGCTGACGATAATTCTGTATGCGACAAAGGCGGTGTAAACGCTTTACTTCGCCCTTGCTGGACTAAATGTGGTTAGGCAATATATCTGCTCTGCGCAAATTCGTTAGCAAGATTCGTTTATTTTAAAGCTCTATATAAAATATGAAAAAAGATCCTATATGTGCAAGATCCTGGGCAAATTCCTGGACTGTATAAAATCGCATCAAAGCAGTAATTAATTGTATTAATGGTTCGCCTATAAGATTTCTAGACAAGCCTAATGAAGCAATGTTCCTCCGCTTTCATCTCTTTAGTTTCCACCAATCCGTGAGTAGAGAATATCGCAAGTCCGTTAGTTTCTTAGTAAGAAAGCAACAAAATGCATATAGCGTTTGGCTTTTCTTGCAGTTTCCCACCATGAAGTTTTACGCATAAGGGCTTCCACAGAATATATTTTATTCATTTGGATATACCTTTTATGAAGCGGAAACATCACAGAAAATTTCGAACTGGGTTTTTTCTCCAGTACACTCCAAAGGTGATTCACCAAGAACGGATTTTCTCATTTTACCCGAATTAATTATATCTTGGACAATATTGCGCAACTGCACCCATATCGTGTGAATTTACTATCCTTCATGGTTTGTTCAAATTTTCCGAGTTTTAAGACTTCCCGGAGACTGACCGCAGAACAAGGTAAGATCGAAGAACATTTAATTATTCCTGCGTTATGCAAAATTATACGCTTTAATTATTCTTCTTGGTGCTTTTCAATCTTCCATTTTCGCCCTAGTATCTCTATAAAAAATATAAAGAAATTCCTATAAACTCCACGGGTTAAATTAACCAGATAAACGGTTAATTGACAGACAGATCTCTGTCGCGTGCGGGCGCGTGTCAATTCAGGCTCCCCGTGCGCCACCCAGCGTCATTTCACGGAAAGGTGCGAAGTTTGCTCGGCGAGACAGCGACTGTAACACTTTAACGTGTGAAATGATCCAGTGTCAGTCGAGACATATTTTAGATTCTGATTGTATTCATTATTACACAACTTGTACCGCAAAGGTAACGATCTATTGGAAGGACGAACTTTTAGAAACAGTCTGTGCATTCTGAATCAGCCCATCTGTTAAGTTTTACGTGACGGAGAAAACTTGAGGCGGTGCAATTACGTGCAATTAAACACAGTTAATAATAGATTTTAGCCATATCGCAATTATACATAAAAGAGTGCCGTCACACAAATAGGAGAATACATCAGGCAAGAAAACTAATTGAGATACAATCACCTATATAACTGATACAATAGATGGTTAATGTAAATTATGACAATCATACAATTTTCTAATTGTTATTACAGTTTGTGTAAAGGTAATTATTGCGACAATTTGTTCCTTTTTCTGGATGTGCTTTTGATTTAAATATTAATTTAATCTTCACAGCTGTTAATTCAGGGTCATTATCAAAGAAGATTACAAATTGTCCGTTGCAATTTTAATGACTAATCTTCTCATCATTCTGTTCGGTATCTTTTGTATTTTTCTGTAAATTTCAGATAAACAGTTATTGTGAATAAGCTACTCAATGGAGACTGCATGTTTCATCAATGAGGATCATGTTAATTTACATATATCACTTATTCACTCGAACGACTCACTGTTTTGTATTCGCTCTGTCCATATATGTTTGAATGAATTCGTCTGAGAATTAGAACTATAGTATTTGATTGTGAAATCAGGGTAGTAGAATAACAAAACGACTAACTGTTCAATCATATACTGAGAATGTTCCCATTTTCCCTTCAACCTTGGAATGTCTTCTCTCCGGAAATCCAAATTAGTAAAACCCCGCGCAAAAAACTGTTGAAGCTATTTTAGCACCAGAATTATGTTGTAAATAACACAAATCGTGTTAGAATCCGTGTTGAACTCAACTCGATTTTGTGTTGATATTGATATATGAGGTTTAACACAAAACCATGTTGATTTTAACAGAAAACATTTTGTATTTAAGCCATTTTAGCACAAATTTGTGTTAAAACAAACTGTATTTTCACTTTGTATATAGTCACATGTCTATGATTTATTTCTGATTCTTAAAGCAAAGGTTAATTCGAGAATACAATTTTCGCCCAAATATAATTTCTCTGTATGGACAATCTCCTTGAAGCCATATTCATGGATAAAAATTCAGTCAGATAATATAGTCTCTCATATTATAGATAATATATCCTTTCGAGTATTTTTTCTGTGTATTTATGAAATTCTCTTCTCTTTCAAATACTTCCAGAGGAGTTGAAATACTAATAAAAAAATCCAACTCTTTCCATACCGCTACTGAAGAAAAGAATATTTACAAACAATTTAATTTGTGTATGACAGAACAAATTCATATTATTATAATTATTATATTTTAGAGATGTACACAATACAATAGTAAAAGTATCAGGAATAATTCAAAACAAACGAATATATTTCAGTTCCCGAAGGGGCCTTCAAAAAGCTCAAATCTGAAGTGGTGAATTCTTCATCGTCCAATATGGGAGGAGGTGGGGCCGCCGCGAACACTTCTAGCGGCCACAGTCCGGGGTCCTGCCCGACACCGGCTCGGAGACGGCACCGGACTACCTTCACGCAGGAACAACTACAAGAGTTGGAAGCCGCCTTCGCCAAAAGTCACTATCCGGACATCTACTGTCGAGAAGAACTGGCCCGCATCACTAAACTCAACGAAGCTCGGATCCAGGTATGTTTAACATATATCGTAAACAATTGCATATGTATGTTTAGATGGTTTGCATTTACTCCTGGCTATTTAGTGTCATAACATATGGGTCGCAGGTTGGAATAACGTATCTACCACCAGTATCTATGTACCACCAGTATCTATGTTTCACCAAGAAACTGTTATCATAAAATAACGCAATATTAAATTATGTAGTAAACGCAACATTAAAAGTGTGGTGAAAAACGATGCCGGCATACTGACAAGTAGTCCTGTTACCCCACAGACAAATTTACTGACTGCATATTTCTAAAAACATCATAAGAACCAAAAATGATCCCTTCGATGATTTGTATCTCAGCCACGCTTTGAATGATATTACCACACGGCCCATGCAGACATTTTTCATAACCCCTGCTTTTTTGCGCGGGAATTTGTTTTGGCTACTGACGTCAAGTGAGGTCGGCTCCAGCCACTGCATGGCACATGTTAACTCAATGCAAACTGCAGGCATATCAGAATACAATCGAACAGAAGAAAAGTCTGCCAATACCTATCCGATTTTCATTCGGTTTAGTTATTATTAAACCTGAAAACATGCCCGGTTCAGAAATATATAGTTTGACAAATATTTTCTTTTAGTTCACGAGGAAATATTTACCAAAAAAGATGGTGTCAATTCGTCGGGCATCTCCGCGATATACCCTTTTTTCTTAACATAAAAATCCAAATATATAGTTTTCATCTCGAGTATTATAAGATTATGAAAATATAAATATCATTCCTGTATCTTCAACCGTTTTTTTTTTGTTTTTTTTTTTGGTTATGTTTACAAGAAAACGTATAACACGATTTTTTCGGAGAGCCGAGCGATAGGAGATACCGACAGGTTTAAAACTTCTGACACACAGCACATATATCAGAATATAATCGAGCAAAACATCAGAAAAAATATTGAATATTCATGGGGTTTTTAATATAGACCACGAATAACCTTTGAAGATGTTATAGTAGAATTTCTAGGAATTTATGAATATTTTAGAAAATATAGGCTACCGAAAATTGTTGATAAAGATCTATGCGAGAGAATCAAATCTCGGCACATTCACTCTTCGTTTTTTTCTAAAACAATCGATGTCGGTCGTTTCTTTCACAGTATTTAGAATTTTAGGCCAACTAACAAATTGTTTTATCTCTAGGTGACCCTTATGATGCAGAAAAGTAAATTATTCTTTCCAGTTTACCGATTTATTAAGTTTTGTATACCAGAAAAAGCTGGAGTGAAAGAACCGAGATTCTCGCATACATCAACACTTTTCGGCAACCTGTATTTTCTAAAATATCCATTAATTTTTCATAGAAATCCTACAATAACATCTTCAAATGTTATTCTTGGTCTATTTAAAAAAAAAACAAATACTCACCATATTTGCTGGTATTTTGCTCGATTATATTCTGATATTTGTGCAGTGTGTCAGCAGCTTTAAAAGTGTCGATATCTATACGGCCGTAGGACTATCGCGGAATGTCTCGCTCGGCTTCTGGAATTCCACGAAAATCGTTACACATTTCCCTGTATACATTACAAGAAAACGGTTGTAGATACAGAAGTGAAATTTTCATAATTCTATAATAATCGAGATGAAAAATATATATTTGGATATTTACTTTATGGAGTCGCTTTCAAGGAAAATGTCTTATATGGAGAGAACTCTGTCGTTCTAATATAAATCTAATTGATTAATACTTTGTAACGAGTGTAAATCTGTATGGGCACCAAAGCCAGCATTGTATGTATGGGAGAGAAGCATTTGAGGTTTATTCCTGCAATAAACATACGATACGTAACAGTTGTTGAAGATAATCATATATTTCCGAAAATAATGATGGAACGATTAAATCAAATGTTCAAAATAGTCCTCATTATCAAAATAATAATAAACACGATCAACGTATGGAAGTATGTTAATATAGCGCGAACGATTTCTTAGTTTATCAGTCTTTAAATTACCTGAAAGGCGGCATTTCTACTGTAAATTCTAATTCTATGCCTCTGCAATCAGTTGTTCTGTCGTAAATAACATTTCCCACATGAATTAGCCGGAAATACTGTTTGGTTTCTGTTGTAAATAGATGAACCAAAACAGTTCCCCATAAATCTGGAATCATAATGTATTACTCTTTCAAATCAATGGCGATAGCCATCACCAAAAAAGGCAACGACAGCATCACTAATAAATGGTGATGAGTTAGAGCCATCACCATAATCCTTCATCGCCATTAAATGGTGATGACTATCGCCAGTTATTGGCGATGAACTGAAATCTACACTCATTGCCCGTCGCCATTTATTGGTGATGCCCAGGTCTCATCGCAATTACACTCATTATTCGTTGCCATTTTTAGTGATGACCAGGCCCCATCACCAATAAGTGGCGATGACCTAAAATCTACACTCAGTGCTCGTTGTCATTTATTGGTGATGACCAGGCCCCCATCGCCGATAAAAATAGCGATGAAATAATCTCAGCGTCATTTGTCCTCACCAATAAATGGATGACAGGGCCGCGTCACCGATGAATGGCGATGGGCCATCACCATTTTTATGACAGTGAAGCAGGTATGTACATACTTGTCACAAAGCAAATCCATTACGTTATACTGGAATGCAAAAGCATCATCATGATCCATTGCAATAGAAACAGATTGGAAATATTTTATCACTGAATGTATTTTTCAGTGAACGACTGAAACAATAGTAGATTGGGAATGAGTGCCCAAACAAAAAAGATTTCACCTTCAAAATAAATGTCTATATGCACTTAGCTTCCAAAAAGCCGGAATGCAAGACCCACTCTCGCTTTGATTGTGTGTGAATGGCTTCACTGATCACATTGGGGCCACCTGCAAAGAGTAACTCCAGATCATAGGCACAATTATATACAATCATGTATGTGCCGTGTCTATGATTTAAAAACCTAAAAAGTATCTTCCAAATGAATTAAATCTAGACAGATATACGAAAGCCGAGAGGGTCGAAAGTCAGAAGTCCCGTCTCGGCTTTCGTACTGATAGCTTTTCGGATGCAACGAAATCAAGTCATCATAATAGTAATAAACATTATCAATGCATTGATAGAAAGTTACAAACATGCATGGGCATATAGCTTGACAGATATCGCAAGATAGATAGATAGATAGATAGATAGATAGATCGGCGTCTTAAAATTAAAAACTTATAGAGTTACGACAGACAGTTTTAATTATACACGATTTATTTTTTTATAAACTATGAACAAAACATTTATTAAATTCATGTGGCGTTCAAGAATTGAACTTTCACTAGTTCTTGGCATGACAGAATTACAAGTAAAATGTCCATGTCTGCCCTGGCACTATAGCGGTCACCATCAATAAACATATACACTCCGACACTAAATCGTGCCGTAGATCATTTTAGATTGTCAATACCATCGTTACACAGAGATCAAAGACTGTTTTCATATCGCAGCTTATCAGTCTTCTCGTCTTCGACTTTAAATTACCTAAAATATCCACTTCGAAATCTCTGTGATGGGTCAGGGTATACAATAAACTACGTTGTCCTAGAGAATTACCGAAATTGTTGAAATGAAACCATTTCAACATTCTCAATGTTATCTAGAACCATATAATGTGACAGTCGGTGTGACATGTTTCACAAAGCATTTTTGTGATAAAAAAGCTTTTAAAATGAGATGTCAGACAAGACGACTGGAGATACCTATTTTAGAATGGATAAGACGATTCAACACATGGTGATCAATTGTCCCAGTCTCAGTCTAAATATCGTAAATTTACTCTGATTTATAAGTCTTTTAAGTTGGTTGAAGAAGCTATACAAGTCATATAGAATCGCATCTCACTCACTCCTCTTTAGTTTTTGCTTGTTTTCTACTTTAAAACTTTCACCAAGAACACAATCGTTTGGAAATATTTTAAGTTCAATCCACCAACAAACCGATTGGTCTACTAATAATTCCCATGCTATTAAGCGTAAAATCATGAAATTTGAACACCACACTATTCATATGTAGAACTGAATGATCGTGCCTCATTTTTTACAAAGTATATGTGATGATTAAATTCGAAAAACTCCTTTGTGTGTGTCGGTAAGTAAGCCGATTTATTTTTAATCCAAACCCTGAAAAATATATTTTCCGTGAAGTTTACATACTAAAATATCCGTCTCGAGACAATTGCGGTAGTCACTTGCATTTAAATGGATTAATGATTCATCAAAATATTATCCTTGGCCTATTTCGGTATTTTTGAGGCACTTATAGGGAGTGTTTTCTCCTGTAGCAAAATCCTGTAGCTAAAACCAAAACCATTCTTGGTTCTTTCCATAGTGAAACTTTCTAATATATCTATATTTTTTGTTATAATGAAAAATCCTTCCTATAAATGTTTTCTAAAAATCATACCGAAATAGACCGGTGAAAACAGTTTGATCAACCATAAATCCATTTACAGTGTCTAAGCAATTCACAATTGCGTTTTTGTCGAGGCTGATATTTCGGCATAGAAAATTTCAGTGAAAATTAGATTTTTAAATTTAAATGAAAAACAATTCGGCCTGAATACCGTAACACATGAGGGAGTTTTTCGTGTGTAAAAGTCACATATCCTTTATCCATGCTTTTAGCTGATGGATTGCGGTTTTTGGGATTTATTCGTATTATTGAACATCGAACTACCAAAAAATAATTTCCGGGACGAAAATAATAACTTATTGGCGAGGAAATTTGAAGACTAAATTTTCACAAAACGATTTTTGTTTTCTAGATTTCAAAAAGACATAGGACTTTTTCAGTTATGTGAACTAAAATTTTAATAAGTTATTTCTACATTAGTACAGATTAATACAAGGTTGAATGTTTGTTATATCACAGAAAGGATCCAGATATAACACATACGGACTGCGTACAGTGTTTTCTCTGAGGGGAAGGATAAATACTCAACTAAAATCATTGGATTTAAGGAATATTTTCGAAACAAAGCAAATTCAGTGATGGTGTATTTACGAAACAAATTTAATACAACCATATTTTTTTTCAATTTTACACACAACTTGCAAACTATAAATCTAACATCGTGAATTTAATAAAGTGTGTGTTATGTGAAGTCACGGAAATATTATTTACTTATTTATTTATTTATTTATATATTTATTTACTTATTTATTTGTTTATTTGATAATACAGCACTTGTAAACATCTTTAACAAACTAAGAAATGTAACGTGTAATTAAAATAAAACATTGAGTTGATGGGCTGCGAAATCCGTACGGGAAGCGGCCCTTAAACTGCCATTTCAATCAAAGTCACAGAAATTATTTTATTCAACAAAACACAGTGATTATGGTTAACAAGAGAATTGTCTTCGCTCCTGTAACACATGTTTTATTCAATTAACATAATAGGATTTATGATGAAAGAAACACTCTTGATCATTTGTGTAAGTGCGCGCTCATTTTTTACAAATGTTCACGGTGCAGCACCATTTGCTCAAGAATAATTATAATTCGTAACTTATAACAAAAGTATTACTAAATCAGACTCACGATTTTATTTCAAACAATATGTCTCAAATTTGAGTTTTAGCTTGAAACATAACTTTTCGTGTTCCACTAAAACTTGCTGAGTGAAATCGTTTTTTTAACCTGATCGACAATACTGCAAAGATGGTAAGGGAAAGTGAATAAATAATATATGAAACTCTACACTGAAAGAAAAATTTCTTAAAATTTAAGGAATATTCCCCGACTATTACACCAGCGGAATATTCCTTAAAATTCAACAAGGAATATTCCGTAGCATGTTATGGAATTTCCTTAACATGGTGGGGAATATTCCTTACCTATGTTAAGGAATATTCCGCTGGTGTAATAATCGGGGAATATTTCTTAAATATTTAAGGAATTTTTTTTTCTGCTATCACGAATATTCTATTGACATAACCGTAGAGACGGAAGAATATGCATGAGTAAATGTTCAATTATGGCGAGGAGGGGTCATCGGAAAATTTCGTTTTCATCCGTTATTTTGTCAGAAGATTGCTAGAATCAGTTTCAGTAAATCAAAATATGATATACTACAATAAATCTGCAATATACTGGGTACATCTGATATACTATAGTAAATATATAATGTACTGTTTGAGTACACGTAATATACTGTAGTTATACCTACAATACACTGTAATTACATCTGGTATACTGTGGTAAATCTGCAATGTACTGTATCTATTATAGAAATATATACAGTGGACGGTAAAATACCTGATATAATCTACAATATATATGGTGTAGTACATTTGATATAGCCAATTGACAATATACTGTATTACGTCTTCTATATCTTTGTTTTCTGTTTTGTCATATATTATAGACACTTAGGATAACTTTCTGGTGAACAGAACTGAGTCGTTTCATGAAGTCATGAAACCCTGGAAATAATATTCTTCGACTGTAAGAAATCCCGAAAATACCTCAATCAAAACGAAAATATGTGGCACATCCTTCATTTCGATAGATTTATGCTGTATTGCTTTTTTTCTGATTCCAATGTTGGAAAGAAAAGTTAGAAAGAATAGATGCTACTTTCTATTGAATCCAGTGAACCCAAGGATATTTCCTCGCACTGGAAACCCATTTATAATCCGTACACTCCACGACCGAAATGGGTTTGTAGTGTTCTATACCCAAAATGATATTTAAGCTTAAAGGGAAACTATAAAAGCTGACTTTTTGATCTTCAGCGAAATAGGCTTTCACCGTGCCATTGTTAAGGTGAAGGAATATTACTTTCCTCAGGCATTTTTATTTGTATCCGTCGCTTCCTTGTCCTCATTAACATCTGTCTCACTATCCTCCCACAAAAGAACGCAAAATCTCCGAATATCGTCAGGGAAGGCGAGTGTTTTAACTTTGGCGGATAGGTTAGCTTTTCAGTATTCCATATTGCCGGAAGGATTTCTACATAAATACTTTGTCCTTTCTTGAGTTCTACAGAAATATCGTCCTCCATATTTTCGATCAAGAAGTTAAGGGGAAAATAATTTCGTAAACGACTAAAATCGTTTATGAAAATTAAATTTTCTTTTCATTTAAACATTTAAATGGCAAATTACTGTTATCTGTTTGTTGTTGTTTTTATTCTTATTTTTATTTTTTCTTGTATTAGTATATAACACAGATTACTTCTCGAGGTAATCATTCAACATCACAGAATTGTAAGATAAAAATGTGACCAGATCTTGAATAAACGAAACGTGAATTCAAACAATATTTTATTTTAGCTAATGTTTTTATTTCTTCAAAATAAGCGATTCGCGGGTCCGAAGGCTAATATTAACTCTATTTTCTTATATAACACAAATACCTATTATTACATTGATTTCGCCTTGAAGACAAAAGTAGTCTATAACAGCTATCATGGATATGCAGTTTATTAGATAAAAGTTAACAAATGAAGCGAATGTCATTACTGGGAGATGTGGAGCTCTGCTTGTTCTTGTAAAGTATAACACCCCCTTCGCGGCACGAGGCAGTATCCATAACAAATCGCATTCCCTGGTATACATAGACCGTGGCATGAGACTAAAATAATTTTCTTGGAAACGACCTGAACAATTCAACAAAATTAATGTCATCACTCTCAGAATGAGCTGAGGCAATTGCAAAATGTTTAAATGTGTTTGGAGGCATTTTGAGTCCTAACGAACAAGTCCAGGAAGCCGTCTAGAAACCATTTTAGTATCGGACTGCTTTAGGGAATTTTCAAAATTAAATTTCGTACATTACGAGCAGAATTGTGCTGAGAGCGCCAAGACCCGTTACGCAGGTCTGAGAATTTGACATTCTACCAAAGCCAGTCGTCTCTCTGTTCGCTGTTCAAAGGATTTGCTAGTTAGGCCGCTTGTCAATATTCATTTACCGTTACTCTCTCGAGGGACCTTCTGTGCATTTGCAGTGAATTCATAAACCCCCCAGATCTGGTCGGCCCGGCGAAAAAGGTCAGTGGAAGCCATCATGTCGATCCTGTATTCCCATCTCGTACGAAGAGCCAGTAACCTTTCGCCCGTCGCGCCGTGCTCGGGGAGTTTCTTTGCAGACTCTCTCAGTCTTCTGAGGTCTTATAAAACGGATATTTAAGATGCGATAACAAGATTAAAAATGTTTTCGAAAGATAAGAACCCGATAGATTTGGAGGAGATTGTGTATTCGCAAAGCCTTTCAAGCCAAAAAATTTCACGAAGATATTCCATCAAAAGCAAAGCAGTATGTGTTCAGTTTTGGTGTTTCCTCTAACGATTTATATACAGAAGTTTTACTTTTTTGTCTTGAAACTTGTCTTTATTTTCTGGTTAACTCTGAATGAAAATGGGACAATTTGTGCATTAGAACTCTTGCTAAATTTACATTTAAATTTCGATTTCCGGCAATTGATTTGATTATAATTCTACCATTCCCTAGTGAATCCGTGCAGAATCATGTGAATTGTAGCCGTATGTTTTATGCCTGTTTTACCTGTGCACAAAATGTATCAAACCACAATAAGGTATTATTATCAATTTGTTTTCTTAAAATGTTCTAGAGAAATAAATCGTGTACCTTCATCACGCGCCGAAGGGCCATTAACAATTTGAGACACGTGTATAAATTAGGACAGCGGGAATGACTGCAGCCTCGTTCGTTTCAGACTTAACATGGCAGGTGTAACGGTCTTATCGTTATGGGTTTTGATGGAGCTATTTACAAGGCCCTAATTGTAGCAATGAATAGACACCCAAATGACTAAGAACCATGAATTGAAAACGATAATTAAATTAGGACACAAATCGAGCACTCGACAAGGCAAGGGACAACAAGCCGCTGCTTAGGCTTCCACGGCAAAATATTGCCAACAGAAGATGGAAAAACTCTAGCAACGGAGATGGGTTTTGATCGGTTCTTAAAATTCAGGAAGTATCGAAAAAGAAGGATGATTCAAACCAAAGTCTCTCGAGTTTTGTCCACATTTACTGGAGGGAAATTGCAATTCTGGACACTCGAAATGAGTTTCACAGGGCCACATCTATCCAACGTTGGGACTCCTTCGGATGGCCCATGTTAATCGATTTTTATTGAGGCTTATCACGCTGTTACGCTAAGAATTCCCCAATGTACTCACAGCATCTTCTAAGATTCCCCACAGAGGATTTTCGTCTAAATACCTCAGCTGCAGACGCGGAAACATAAATCTATAGCGTATACATTTATAGATTTGGTTGTCAAAAGCTACTTCCAAAACAGATCTTGCGATCATAAACACGGATGACAGCAACTCATCGAATGTCAGATCAAAAACTATAAGCTAAAACTTCAATCGTAGAGGTGAAATGAAAAATAAGCCCGCCGGGTGAGGAAATAAAATGTAATTTGGGGGGTTTTATTCGGGTGGATGAAAGAAGGAGGAAAATTAAAGCCTTTACTCTTCCCATTATAAAGCACATAAATTTCATTCGCTATACAGAAAAGAAATGTGTATAATTCTGTTCGAAGGAAGAACATATGTTGAATATCAAGAAGCATTTTTAAAAACTCTTCAAGGACGCTTAACTGTGTTTGCATGTGATTCGTTCAACCAGTTTAACTCCCTCTAACCGGACTCTGGCAAATCGTAAAGCGATCCCATAATTCAATGATTTAGCTTGCAAACGAAGTTACAGGTGAATGTGCCAGAGTCCACAAGGTTTGTAAACTAATGACGAAATTATGTCAAATTCGGTTACGACAACAACCGAACAAATTGAGCAGAAACGAGAGGTAAACGTAATTTGACACAAAGTAAATTATACGTACTGTGATAGAAAAATCGATACTCAATTCTCCTTGATACGACTGACGTTAAATGGATTAATTTGATAAATTATCTACCCCACTAGCCTCACGTCACTCAATTGGCCGGAGATTTAAAAGCCTCTGTATTCCTTCCACGGATTCAGTTTTTCACAGAGATACTTTCATGTTACAACTATAGTTCTGGCTATTTTTTAACTCAAGTATTTAAGATTTAAGCGTTCATCAGCTTTTTTGGTTGTCGACGAATATCCTAAACTATGTGTATTTGAGCTGGCATGTACATACAGAGTATTGAAACTCATGTCTATCGATGTATGGACTGAGAAGTGAGTCTCTTTTCTTGAGTATAACCTCCACGTATATATACACACGCACTCAATGAGATGCTAAAAATTTCAAACACGAAAGTATAGACTCAGAAACGAACTTCATCCCACGATTTCTTATCAGAAACCAAACTCCGCTGACATACACTGTTATTTGAAAACGTTGGAATATTAGGGATGATGTTTAATACTCGACCGAGACATCAAGCTGCTATTCTGTGATTGGAGAGAGTGCAGGTTCGTAAGAAAAGATATTTCGGTTATTGATACGAAATTGTTTGACCGAATTGTTTGTTAATGGCGAACATGACGATCGCAGCAGGATTCTTAACACAAGAATCCATAAAACTTTGAAAAAAAATTGTTGTCTCAGCTAGAAGTGTAATATTGTAATTATTCCTGTAATCGCAGGTATGGTTCCAGAATCGCAGAGCAAAGTATCGAAAGCAGGAGAAGCAATTGGCCAAGTCTCTGTCACCGGTGATCCCCACGTGTAATGGAATGATGAGGAACATCTACCCGTCATCATCGGCCCGGGGATACCCCTACCACACAGCCAATACCATGAGCAACGTCATGCCACGATATCCACAAATGAACTCAGCCTACAACCCCGTAGCACAGTTCTCTAGTATGGGAACTATGCCCAGCACCAACATGTCATCAATGCCTCGACAAATGCAGCAATTCCAGATGGCCACAGACTACAACTTAGTTGGTTCCCTCCAGGTAAGCATATGGTGTATACAATAACACTATTATTCGCGAGTAGGTTAAATACATCGTCATCATGAAGGTGGACAAAGGCATCGATGTTTTGCTTTGCAGCCATTTCATTCGATCGTCCTATGCGTGTCAGGTTTGAGAAACCGTATATTACTATAGTTTCCCGTGGATTAGATGTTCAAGTGTGCCATCTGATAATTCTTCTTCACCGACTTTGAACTGCGATCATTTGGCGATACAGTTACTCGTAGAACACTTTTTTAACGAAATTCATATACTTCTCTCTTGCTGGAAACTAGCCTATGTTTATGTATACTAAGATTTTTTATTTCTTTAATGGACGACTGAATATGGAATGACTGACCAGCCGCTTGTATTCACACTCTTTGACACATACGCTTTACAGTGAGCTGGCATCTAAGTTGATTTGAGACAGGATAATACGTCGAAAAGGACTTAGTATCTTATTTGATAAATGAATGATATTGATATGCATATGGAAAGAGGGTTCAAAGAAAAGTATTTTCGTCTCGAAAATGTTAAGATGGACCAAGGCTGGTCAATGGGTATTGGACGTGACGACCTCATATCTAAGTTTTGTTGGGAAAGGTTGTACATGTGATTCGAATGAATAGTTTGATTCTAGTATTGGAATCTTTGTGATAAAGCTATACCAACATAAATTGTTTGTTCTAACGATTGTAAAACCCCATTTTCTTCCGTCTAGGATACACACGAAGATGACTGGTACAACAAAAGTCTTACGGCACTGCGCATGAACAACACACATCCGGGCCTTTCAAACTCCGTTCTACAGTACCAGACGTAAGGTGGAATTACTCGAGAGGCACATCGTAAAACTGGTGCCAATGGTGAATTCGAATGGAATTCGTTTCTAAAAACTAGTGCTGCCTTGACACTGGACAATAAGCGCTTCCGGAATGAACTTTTTTCTACAACTCTAGATCGAAGCGCTAAACTTGCACCAGTATCGGATCGCGGAACGGAGGAAGAAATATTATCCACAATCTGTTCCTCTGTGTTGGAGTGTGAATCAAATCGAGCATATTAACATTGTTGATTCAGCTGTTTTGTTGCCAAATGATGAAATGCTGACGATTCAATATTTTCAGCATAGATAAACCAAATATTTATGAACTCAATTTGTCAATTTATCGTTGCATTTTAACGACATTCTCTTGTGTACTGTACTTTACTTTGCGATCACCGGTTTTAGTCCAGTTTTGTGATATTCCGTGTCGTCGTGTCTTTTAATGTATGGTACCACGGTGGCTGTGGTCATTCCGTGGACATTATAAACATGTGCAATATAGTATAATGGATCTGGGAGGGTTTGAATTGACCTAAATTACTATGGACAATTCATTCCTCTTCATTTTAGTTTCCTTTTCGTGCTTGTCTTCCTGTTATATTACTATGTCTTCCACCCAAGTTTGCCAAAAGAATTTCTCGTTTACATAGTGTGTATCGCCATTATTCATAGCTTCCAGACTGTTGAAAACGAGAATGAAAATTGAGATAGAACATTTAATAAAATATGAACGGTCATAGTCTACTATTAAATATTAATACGAGCCTGTATTACATTGTGTTAACGACTAAATCAATATATATATGCTTCCCCGATTCCAAGAGTTACTTTGTAATTATTTCAAAAGAGTAAGAATAACTGACAAGTTGGTGGTGACGTATGGTACATTTTGAATATCACGAACATTATTTCTGTCCGGGTTTTAGTATATATTCTTACCAATGCTTAATCTGCCTGACACAGTAGTCTAATGTATATTATTTATTGGCAGTACTTGGCTCAAATTATGGTAAATGTCTCCCGTGACTTCTTTCATATTGAAATCATATCGAACGTTAGCATGACTATCTAATCATACTGGAGCAAAATCAAGCTTAGTTCGCCATGTAAAACGAGTCATCATGGAATTACCTCGAAGTGACAGATTATTCTCTCGCTCTCGCTGTTTATGTGTCTAGATAATACCGCTTAGCAAATACGTGAAGAAAATCGTATTACCCTATTTCTTCTAATTACTCAGACGGCAAAACTTAACTTCAGGCATCTCCTGCCAACTTTCTACCACTGCTATCTTTTTTGTCTGCTTCTAAGTCTAAAAATGCTGTTCGAAAAATTAGAAGAAATAGGGTGGTACGGTATTTTTGAGAGCAAGTCACCATTGCATTCGGCGTTCTTGAAAAAACTTTCTTTCTGACCAAACTTTCCTTGGATATGGTATATAACCAAAGTTGAATAATATCGATATCATAAATGTTTACATATAGTCTCCATAGATATGAGGTACGAGTTCAGGTCTCCATAGATATGAGGTACGAGTTCAGGTCTCCATAGATATGAGGTACGAGTTCAGGTATATAACTATCATCGGAATTATACGTTAATGTATTTGTTATATTTGAACAAACTAAAGTATTACCTCTCTTATTATATCTTTTATCATCATGAAACCATGAAAAGGGGTATTTCTCTCCAAGAAAAATTGTCAATATTTGTATATAACGTGGAAGTAAATTAATAATTTATTATTTGGAAAATGTTCTCATACTTTGCTAATGTACATTTGATTATTAAACGTAGATGGTTGTAAGCCACCGTATACTAATTTTAGTCTTTCGTTATAGTTCACAACTTGAAATATAGAAGTTATTTGTGAAGGAGATTGGGAGTACCTTCCAGATGAGCGAACAACGATTCAAATGTTTCCACGAACGTGTGTGTATATGATTCAAATCGTCACAACTAATATATAGAGAGGAAGTTCTTAATAGCGTAGATGCTTAATTTTTACTGTATGGAGCCACACATATCTTTTTCGTCTTTCATATGGGAGCTTTCTTATGGGGCCAGTCATCTAGAATGGCGTATAGTCCGTCATTCAATATTGAGCCGTCTTCCATTCAAGAATTTTCGCGTCCATACTCCAAAGACCTAATTCATATAACAGAGTCACGATGCATGCAAAAGCATTGTTGAGTTAACATACATTTGTAATCAATGAGCCTGTGAACATGTACCGAACATTCTGGTTTTGTTTCTGACCAGAATGTGTTGGTTCAAACATTATGCTGATGGTACATGAAATCTTACATTATTTCGACGGTTTCTTCAGTTTACATCATTTCAATCCGATACTCGTATTGGGTTAATAGATTACTTAGACAAGGCGGACAATTAGCTTCTATTTCTTAGTTTGATCGATTCTGGAATTTCTTAATGTGGAAGTCACAAAGAGAAGGATTCGAGGCAGGGGTTATTCTTACGGCTGGTTCTCTCCACTACTTGATTACCCTTTTAGACTTGGCCAACTGTCGCCTTGTCAAATTCGATCCCCCTAACCCCGCTTGCTTTCTCTGTCTATCGCTCCAATAATCAACTCTAATTAATTGTTCTTCACGGGCCAGGTTTCGGGTCTGTCATATTTCAAATCCCGTGAGTGACCGGCGAGTCATCAGCGGGGATTTGTAATGAAGATGTTTCCCCTTTTAATAACAGACTGGCAAAATGAAGAGCTACAATAGATGGCGAGTGCTAATGCCTCCAAATCGACCACTGCTAACACAAACAATTAGTCGCATTCAGAAAGGGATTTTGCCTGCTGACTTTTGTTGCAACTTTGACTATACATAATTATTTACGCAATCATTGTTGTGTATACTAAAAAAAAGAGACACACTCTGTTGCCAATAACGAATGAAGGGGTCGGTCTTTTCGAGGTTGAATAATATCATAACAATGTTTGTTTAGAACATACTGATAAATAATACTGTATACCCAAGAATTGGAGGCATTTCAAATATGCAAAAAGTTATTCCAATACGGTTTTCATTATTGATAATATTAAAAATAAATGCGCTATTCCTAACTTCACGGAATTCATTTTCCTGCAACCCAAGGTAGGAAAGCATGACATAGAAGCATACGAATATAATCATTCCGAGGCAGTAATTTGAGCAACAGATATACTATTTTCTTTCTAAACAAATCTTTAATGGGAGAGAAATCGTTGGTTTTCTCGAGATTGAAATTGATCGAATTTTTTTCTTTTTTACTTTTTTTTCTTTCTTTTTTGTCGGTCATAAAATGTGTAAACATAAAGAAGATATACCGTGTGATTAGAGTGTCGAAGTCACCTTATCTTCTCCATTAACACATCATATAACGCCAGCGGTGCTGAAAACGGTCTCATATTAACACCGCCATGTAATGCACACGCTTCTATGTCAACCAGACCAAAATGGAACAATCGTGAAGCGCTAGCGCGATCAGAACACGAGCAACGGTGTTATGAGGCGGAATACATGAAATGGCCAATTAAACCCGGGCGATGAATTAAAGATTATTACTGGGGTTGTGCCAATAATCGACGCAAACGTCAGAGAAACCACCACCCGTGAATGATGACTGTTCTATCGAGAAGATCTCGACACTCAGATATTTCAGCCACCGTCTCTAATCGTCCGGAATTCTACAAAGCGATCTCCCTACCGCTGAGTTAAGAATAATCCATGGTCACTGGCAGCAATCAGATCTTTCGCCATGCATCCATCGAACAGGAGCAGATATACGGCAATGCCTCCGGTTATGAAGTATGTCTAGTCTTCCTACAGCATTTCCCTTGATTGCCCCAAACGTACAGTTGGTCATGTTTATAGGAGGTTTATTTCAAAACTTACGCAGATTTCCTTATTACTGCCTGAACCCAAGATTCGGTATATCCATTCAACGAACGGCTTTTTTTAATTTGGTGCTGATGCTTTTCTGTGAAATATGAAATAGATCTTTGGACTATGAACGAGGAGATTCTTTAATGAACGACGACTGAATAATGAATGACGGACCAGATGCTTGTAATTGACAGATAAATAAACCCAATATTGAAACATTCAACATTAAATCACTGGGGCCAAATCATATGGCGTTCGAGCTGGAAGTCATCTGATAGCTTTTGAGTTGGAAGCCAATTCGTATAGCTGTTGAGCTAAAGGTAAGTGATAGCTGTAGCCAAAGCTAATTGATAGCTATATAGAGTCAGTATAGCCATTAATATAGCTTTCGAACTTGATACCATTTGACAGTTTTGTAGTTAGACATCGACTGGCCGTCCCCGAGCAAGATCACACCTGATCTTTCTTGATGCCGATTCAGTTTTATAGTTTTTTTGTGGCAAACGCCAGCTGCATGCTTCTGCACCGAGCCAAGTAAGTTTATATGGCTGTAGATGTGGAATCTAATAGACAGTCGTCGGCTATAGACTGCTTTTCTCTTTTCGGTATGCTCGAGACGTTTATGGTATGACGTGATTATAGAGATGGGGTTTATCAACCGTGAAAATTGGATATCTCAGATGGCAATGATTGTACTGTAATTTTACTGTATATAATCGCCTATAAATATTTCACACAACGAAAGACAACCGAAGACGAAGATGAGGAAGAAACAAGTAGAATGTAGTGGTTTTATATTGCCCTATCACATACTTACCATACTAAATTTGATATAGGAACTTGCATTTTATAAATATTTCCTCGTTTGGGCCGTTTTTCCCCTATGTGACGGTCAAATAGTTCATCATTTTCCAACAGATGACTTGATAGAGATATCATACCATCGCTCTGAAATACTTGTATCTAAGCCGATGCTAGGGGCAGTGTGGGCATATCATTCAAGATGTCCACATGAACAGCTACAATTAAAGCGTGGCTGGGATACAAATCACCACAGAGATCCCTTTAGTTCTGGTGATGTCAGAATATTAGTATATTTGTCTGTGGGGTCATATGACTTCTTGTCAGTAGGCCGGCATCATTTTCCACCACCCTTTTAATATTGCATTTAATTGATTGTTCTGAGTGAAAATACAATGCAATTAAGAGGACGAAACAATACATCAATTCCCGGTTAATCACCCTGCTTGAACACATGGACGAGAAACATGTCGTCCAAGCTATATCACGTTTAAGTTCAATGCATTTGGAAGATTTAGACAGATTTACCATACTAACTAGTTGCAAAATTCATCTTATTGCGACATGTAACAAAGACAGGATATTAAGAAAAACGTATCATCTACAATTACGTTATTTCGTGGACTATTGCCATTAAATGTGCCGACCTGACATGTATAGAACAGCCAATGCCATTTATGTATATATCGTACACCAATACACCAGCTAGCTAGTGGCGTCTCTGGAAGAATTCCAACTTCTTTTAAACTTCAAATGCCTTTAAATAATCACAACTGTTCCGATTCCTGGAAAAAAAACAAGTACCGACGTGATAGAAGCGTTCCAACACCTTCACATCAGAGAGGCTGGTGAAAAGTGCCAAGGGCATATCTGTGTTAAACACTTCTTAGGCGATGAGCATAATTAGCAACGGTGGCCGGGCGGGAGACTGGACACCGATTTGGATGCTACATCTATTCAATACGGCTCAGTCAACAACACTATTCGCGAAACAACAGTGATATTGACTATGACAGAGTGACGAATGAGCGGATACTGATACATGTATTTCCATGACAAAACCTGAACATCAAGACAAGACAGCGTGAGTTATTACAGAGTTTAGAACATTTAAAAGGTTGTTATACACATATCTTGTTCCAATCTCCTTTCAGCGAGACGAGGCACACAATACATAATTTAGTCACCTGACCATTTTTGCGTTGCTTTATTACCCCAACTTTCGAAGGACAATGGTATGGTGATTGCTGTGGTGTGTCTTCGTGTATTCTAGTATCAAAGCAATTATTCTAGAACTAGAACATGGCCTCTGGGACACACTTCATAACGGTCAACGATATTGAGTTATTGTTGAGTTACACCTTCGACACTTATGATATTATACTAGTTATATAGATGTTGACACGGATAAGTCGATTTCGACAATGAAAGATACTGGACAAAGACAGCTAGGGGCTGCATCTGGTCCCAATGACACCAACAAGGAGGTATAATTCAGAACCCTCCATCGATGTTCAGTCTGAAGGCATTCCATTTAAAATTCAGTGCAGTGCGATTGGTAAATTACGTGGAAGAATATACACTACACCGGGACGTAGAAAAAGATTTCCAACTTCCATCTGTTGTGCAAGACCTTTGAATAATTACAACTATTGATACAAGAAAGCAGCATCAACATCCGTGCAATAGGGATGTTCTAACATCTTCAAAGAACAGAAGCTGGTGACAAGGGCCAATAGCATATATATAAGACAGTTTTAACACCTCTGCATGAGATAAAACATATATCATGGTGGAACACATCCGGTAATTCGGATTCACGGGAAGCTGATTGGGATCTTGTCGGCATAAAAGGCTCTATACCTATTCCACAGAGCATTTTACGGAGCAACAAACCCAAGTTTCAACTCCATATCTTTTCAGCCAGAAGCCAGTTAATCTAGCATTTAATATCATTTAATATAATCTAGATTTGGAGCCATATACCGATAGGTCTTGAATCCGACATGATCTGGCAGCTGCAAAGCTGATGTCTAATGGTTAAAATACAAGCGTCCGATCCGACCATCAGTAGCCTGTCGTCTTCCTTGACGAATCAGATAATGAAAACTTTAAGACAAGCTATTTTCTTGTAATAATTTCAATGATGTCTCTCTCTTTAAATCCGAATCGCTGTCCAGTAAACTAAATCCGAATTAATTTCAGAGTCTTCGTGGAGTATAATGTATCCCAGTCACGCTTTGATTACGACTGTTCATAACAGCATTAACATGTATTACAAGAGGTTCAAACGGCCCTGCGTAAATCTGGAAACCAATATCAGTTGATATTGTTTTTATAGTCAAATGTCAGATGATATCCTATGAACTGGATTATTAGAATGCATAGTGAATTATTTGTTTTCTAGTCAGAGCCGATATTCAGATGACCATCGACGTCCACGGAACTTTTTTGAATGAAGTATTATATTATACCTATATCATATATGATAGAAGATGGGAGTTAGACGCTCCAAGCGAAAATAATTGCATTAATGAAATTCATTTGCAGCATCTGCAAGAATCGTGACAATATTATAGCTTGTTTTGCTATACACTCGATTAGTAGAGAGAGAGAGAGAGACAGAGAGATAGAATTAAGGTTTAACGTCGCGTTGAGCAATATTTCAGCTATATAGCGACGATCAAACAAAATTCTAAGTATTCCAACAAAAACAAGTCAACAACACAGCAATCCAGAAGTAATCAACACAACACACCAAAAAACACGCACATACGTGTACGGCAGAAAGAGTGACTAATTGTAGTAATTGGGTGAGTTTTATTAAGAAGATCTTAGCAGATGTTGGTTGTGTATAGCTTTGGGACAATCAAGGTTGTAACTACCCTAAATCTACATTGAAATTTATCAAAAAGAGAATCTTTGACATTTTTGTGTCCAGTTGGAGAGAGAAAATTACTAAATTTAGTAAATTAGAGACCTACTGCAGTTTCAAATACAAACTGCAGGCTGAAAATTGCATCTTCTCAATTCCCAATAGGCATCACCGAGTATCACTGACACAGTTTCGGATAAGTGCGCATAAACTACAAATCGAAAGGGGGCGATATCAAAAAGACATCCCCAGAGATTAAAGACTCTGTACTTTTTGCCAAGTGCTCGAAGATGAGCAACATTTTCTTTTGGAATGTAAAAGATTCAAAACTGAGAGAGATATCTTGTTCAACACCATTCAACCTCTTATGTCCAGTGGTACATATACTCAATTATCAAATGCCCATTTACTTATTATGTTAATGACCTCGAAATCGCAGCCAATAGTAAATGCCGTGGCAAAATTTGTCCATGTATGTTCGATAAAGCTGTAATAACGCATTGCCGACTCGCCATTATTCTTACCCATATCACTGTGGTCTCTCCTGTCAATGAAGTTGTTGGCTTCCAAGCCCCACAACCCTGTTATGTTCTGTATGTATATGTATACACCATGTTTGTTTGTTTCTTGTAATTGTTAGTCTACGGGCACAATAGTGCAATAAAGTATCATATGTAATCCTATGTAACCCTATGTATCAGAGAATAGTTTTTGATCGTATTGTTTTTATGTATTACTTGTACTTTTTATATGTCCTGTGCATATTGTTTTTTATGTATTGCTTGTATATTTTATATGTCCTGTATGTTCGCTTTTATGTGGTGCCTTTAGCCTTCGGGCAAAAACGAGCAATAAACTATCTATCTATCTATCTACGTTAAAATTCATGCAACAAACCGATTTCTGTCAAATAACCTACAATACACTCTTCTTTTACCCGACTGAAAAGATCTTTTAAAGTAGCTGCTCGATAAAAAAAAAATCTCTCACAATCTTAAACTCTATACAGTTGACCAGAATATGTTTCACTGTAAGATCTTCGTGGCATGGAATACACCTTGGGGCTGGTTCTTTTTTTCCGTAAATGTTCGTGGGCTAATCGGGTATAGCCATTTCACTCGATTAGTAACCAACAACCAACACCAAACCACGTTACTAATTTGTAAATTTGCTGGACATGTGGAGGTCAAATTTCCCATGTCTATTCAAGAAACAATAACAAGACAAGCAGAATACTATTTTCATAATGGTCTATTATAAAATATTACTTTTACTAAATTTGACATTGATATACTTATTTCTATAAACAAACATGAACACAGAAACGAGAGAAGTCCCGTTAGATAGTAGATAGATGAAAATGGAAGATCGTCCTACCTCGATGTAAGATCATTTCAGGGATATAATTTGGGTAACAGTCTAATGTGGGGACACCTTATCACAGGCAAATTACGTCTGTTTGTCACTTGACCATCAACTGTGCAAACCTTGATGGCAAAATATCCACGAGCTATAAGAGACAGCCTCTTTGCTAGATTTAATTCTTTGCATAAAAGAAAATCTGTGGCAAATATATTTTTTTATGCTCTTTCCATTTTAGTTTTTCCTTCCAATAATCACATATCCTTCATCTTCATCTGATAAAACAGTTACATCAATACATCAAAAATTATTACTATTACTTACTTACATATCCCGTTTGTCCCTTGAATATACTGGTCTTATACTCCCACCACCATTCGTGATTGATGAATAACAAATGAGTCAGGAATCAATATATCATGTATGACAATAATCACAAATAATGTACGTGAACTTTTATCTCACAAACTTTCAATACTCATTGAGTTACATTCAAGTGCAAGTTAACATTGATATCTAATTTTTATGCCATAAAAGATGCGGACTTGGAATACTAGAAGATATCTTTATCTGTAGTACTGGACATGTACTACAACAGAACCGACGAGCCAGCACATCCTGCAGTACCACGCTAGCAATATACAACCAGATAGGCACATTTCACTCATTTGTTTTGCCATATATTTCATGTACGGTATGTGTGCTCGAATGGACAATATATGCAGATAACCTTTTAATATTTTGTAGTTATGCAGCCCTCACAATTCAGATTTTTACCTCGGCAAAAAAAAATGCCGTGGAAAAGACGATTTTCTGCGGCAAAAATGGTTTTCTGCGGCTTTTTTTTCCTTTCATGTTTTCCATCCCCCAGCTCAGCTCTGCACGTGGAAGCCATATAAACGGCCTTCTGCCCCTGGGGCAGAGCGTTTCACACCGCGAGCAATTCCAGGCAAGGGCGCAAGGATCATGTATGGCTGAATGTTTAATAAAATCTGCTTCATGCATATTCAGTTCAATTGTTTGATTTGTATGATATTTATCATGATAATTTTATCATCATCATGACTTGTCTGCAATAACGTTTTACCATTGCAATAGGCAGAGTAGTCTCCTAAATCGTGACCAACGATACGCGTTGACACAGAAATAAAATACAAAAGTTCAGTTTTTGTTATTGCGAATTCTCCATATCAAAAAACTATGATCGGAAGTCAGGGCTTCCGCGTAATAGCTAGTTTTTGCACAACTCCTTTGTCGAGGGAGCCATTATTTCATTTCTTCAGACCCGCTGGATGTGTCCCATACATTTTGACTGTAGCAGGGGAGAAGTTGAGTATTTCATTTTTCGAGCTACGGGGGAGATGTCAACAGACATTGATGCTGGTGTTTTTTTCACTCGCCAATCCAGAACGACGTTTCCATGTAAAAAATGACAGACTTGTTTCCAACAACATGCTAATCCATTGTTACATTGAAAAAAAGAGAGAAAGAGAGAAAAAAAACAGTTTGCGTGAACGAAACGATCATTCGTTCCGACCTCTTCTCTGCAAACTTTTACCACAGGGTGTGTCTTTCAGCATACCAAATTACTGCGCTGGTGTGACGGGACTACAATTGTTTCAGAAAAGACACTAATGTCAAAACGCACATGTCGTGCTTTTAGTCGTACCGTATCACCTCTTTGCACTGGAATGGGACAGGCCGTTTCAATTCTTGACCTTGCAACTTCCCGCCAAGTTTGTTTCCTGAAATTTGTTTACGATAAGATTTTACTACGATGATTTCATTGGCTGAGAACAGTCAGCGGGTCGCGAATTACCTTTTCTGGGGCGAGCACATGATCTTATTGTGTCACGCAAAATAGACTCGTCCATGCCAGCCTGCACATGGTTTCACGTGCCCAGTCAAAATATAATTTAGTCAGGTATCCCAGATATTACATCAGACCACGTGCGGTCTGTAAATAGACTAAGATTTCTCCATGTCTGTATATCGTCGACATTATTCCCTGTCATTATTTCCTGTACATTTTCGGCCTGCTCGGATTTCGCTGCCTGATAAACTAAACACAAAATTACTTTGGCGACTAAACACTTCAAGTAACAAAAATTCACTCGCCAGTTTGGTGATTTACTCTATTTTTTAATCGATACATTGGCGAGTAACTGAACAATTCCGTCGCAAGTTGTCATTTTTTAGTCGCCATTGGCGAGTTATCGAATGGGTTTCGTGAGCCCCCAACCGTCTACGGTCTTTTTCTTCACCATCGCGGCAGCCTTCCTGCCTGTACTTTCAGTTTGGCTGACTGTCAAAGCTTTCACTTTCACCAGGGGCGTGGATTTCCCGCGGTTAGACTGACCCAGATTTCTCGCTTACAGCGTGTTCAGCATTTGGCTACCCTATGGTGTTCTATTTGGGCCAAGTTTGCGTCGCGTGGCGACTTTTAGAAACTCGCCACTCGCCACGCGCCGTGAACCTCTCCGGCGCGCGGCGACTGGCGACTTTCTGCTATCTCTTAACCTGCAAAAACTCGCCAGTCGCCACCCGCCGTAAAACACGGCGAGTTTCGCTCTATCTCTTAACCTGGAAAAACTCGCCGCGCGCCACTCGCCGGATGAACCACGGCGCACGGCGACTGGCGACTTTTGATTGTAGTGAAACTCGCCACTCGCCGCGCGCCGTGGACATCTCCGGAGCGCGGCGACTGGCGACTTTCTGCTATCTCTTAACCTGCAAAAACTCGCCAGTCGCCACCCGCCGTAAAACACGGCGAGTTTCGCTCTATCTCTTAACCTGGAAAAACTCGCCGCGCGCCACTCGCCGGACAAACCACGGCGCGCGGCGACTGGCGACTTTTGACTTCTAGAATTCTCAGGACTTTTTCTCAAGTGCGCATGCCCGAGGAGCATCAATTATGCAGTTCCAATATCATAAATCACAGTCGCGATCTCATAGGATTTGTGGTAGTAAAAGAAATATGGAAACTGTTGAAAGAAATGTCTTTTCATCTTTAAAAATAGGGTCTTGATAGTTTGTAGGGTTTGTGATACAGGAAATATCAACCCAACAAAGAGCCGCTCTATGGATTAAAACAGCAATAAAGGATCTCTTATACAAAGATATCGCCCGTTTTTCACATAAAACTTACGAAGAGAGAAATTCAATCATCCAGAGAAAATGTTAGCATTTTTCTTTTTTAATCAATATGACGATGACGCTCTAATCGCTTTCTTAATATTTCATACAGCATATTAGTTGACGTTGCTTTTATCTTGTAAAACAAAATTCCCGCGTCGAGTGCTTTATTGTATCTTAAATAAGGAACAATTTCAAAGCGATTCATTCTGAATTGAAAACGATATGCTGTTTTATAAATATATATAGGCACTTATATAAAAAAAAGACTAAAAAATCGATTGAAAATGTTGTCTTGGTGTTAACTTTTTAAAATATACCAGCAGATAATAACGAGAGTATGCAAGTTCTGCACAGAAACGGATAACGAGTATTTTAATAAAAAAATATCTGCACATTTGACAAAATTAGATTGCACTATATGCGTATTGCATTAAAAAGAACTTGTTTCAAAAAACAACTATATTAATTATTACAGATAGCTTACATCTTCAAAATTAGTCACATAGCATCAGATGTAGCTGGAGAGTTCATTCATTAGAAATTATGTATATTTATGCACGAGGAAGAGATTTAAAATTAAATTAAATGACAGCATGTTTCGAACAAAATATTCCGATAATTGATGCTCCCCGGGCATGCGCACTTGAGAAAAAGTCCTGAGAATTCCAGAAGTCAAAAATCGCCAGTCGCCGCGCGCCGTGGTTCATCCGGCGAGTGGCGCGCGGCGAGTTTTTCCAGGTTAAGAGATAGAGCGAAACTCGCCGTGTTTTACGGCGGGTGGCGACTGGCGAGTTTTTGCAGGTTAAGAGATAGCAGAAAGTCGCCAGTCGCCGCGCGCCGGAGAGGTCCACGGCGCGTGGCGAGTGGCGAGTTTCACTATATATACAGTCAAAAGTCGCCAGTCGCCGTGCGCCGTGGTTCATCCGGCGAGTGGCGCGCGGCGAGTTTTTCCAGGTTAAAAGATAGAGCGAAACTCGCCGTGTTTTACGGCGGGTGGCGACTGGCGAGTTTTTGCAGGTTAAGAGATAGCAGAAAGTCGCCAGTCGCCGCGCGCCGGAGAGGTCCACGGCGCGTGGCGAGTGGCGAGTTTCACTACAGTCAAAAGTCGCCAGTCGCCGTGCGCCGTGGTTCATCCGGCGAGTGGCGCGCGGCGAGTTTTTCCAGGTTAAAAGATAGAGCGAAACTCGCCGTGTTTTACGGCGGGTGGCGACTGGCGAGTTTTTGCAGGTTAAGAGATAGCAAAAAGTCGCCAGTCGCCGCGCGCCGGAGAGGTCCACGGCGCATGGCGAGTGGCGAGTTTCTAAAAGTCGCCACGCGACGCAAACTTGGCCCAAATAGAACACCATACTACCCCGCCTACAACAGGACGCAATGCATTGTAATGTGAACAATGGGAATGGGAACCTCCATGAGACCGGCTTACACCTACGCTCGATTGCGTCTTGTTTTTTTTTATAATATGTTTACTTGTTCAAATTTCAATACCCATCTGATAAAAACATTGGCCACACGATAAGTTTTCAGATCGGGAAATCAGACGTCTGCGGCATTTTTTTTTTTTTTTTTGGCCGTGGATGGACCGTTTTACTGCGGCAAACTCTACGGCAGTGCCGATTGCCGCAGTGAATTGCGAGGGCTGGTTATGTTAGCATCATATATTTTTGTATCTCTTCTAAATCTAAATTTCATCTCTACTTGGAGTCGTTTAACAAAACAGTTGAATGCTTGTTAATTATAGAGGTTTCCTTTAGATAATCACAATTGTTCAAATTTGTTCTGTAAACCCCGACACGAGTGTAATAGGGGCGTTGCGACACTCCTTCGGGCACAAACGCTTGCGACAAGAAAGCTTGGGGCAAATCTGTGACTATCAACAGCTAAAGCAGAATATATACCATGGTAGAATGCATGTGACCAACATATGATAAGTGGGCTTCTCCAAGGTAATGTAAGGACAGGGACTCATTTGCATGATGTTGGTTAGAATGCATGGTAAGACCCTGTACCAGATCTGAATACACCTTTCTTGTACATCAATACAGCAAGCAATACATCCAACAGACTGGGAAACCTGGGAAGGAGACCAACAGTAACTTGTCATACCGGTATGTGCTGTAAATGTGCATACACAGTGCTGTAAATGTGCATACAAATGTCCCAAAAACATTTGAAAAGGCGCAGTGAAGGGTCTATGAAGGATTCCAGGTTGTATATTTAAATAATCACAACTGTTTCGATTCCTGGACATAAGCTAGTGAATATGGCCAAGGGCATATGTGGCTTAACACTCCTGAGGTGATGAACACAGCTGGGATGCAAATGACCCAACATCAGGTAATTGGTTCCACGATGTAACAAGCTAGAGCGGCTGTCCGAGCACCTGTGTGCATGATAGTTTTTAGAGTGATCAGCTCCTGCATTAAATCTTTATATATAACATGCAGTGATAGTAAATGGGCCAGATAAACAAGACCGTTGATACTACCGGTACCATTACAACCATCACTAATCCTGAACACTAAGACAAGACAAATCGAGTTATAAATATCAGGGCTAGGAAGATTCAAAGGGTTGTGCGGTTATCGCCCGTATAGTTGCAAGCTCCTTTTCAGCGACACCGGACAAACAAAACGACTTTCTGGTGGTTAAGTAAAAA
The DNA here is from genome assembly GCA_036873755.1 of Hanleya hanleyi. Classification (NCBI taxonomy): domain Eukaryota; kingdom Metazoa; phylum Mollusca; class Polyplacophora; order Lepidopleurida; family Hanleyidae; genus Hanleya; species Hanleya hanleyi. The sequence goes on along the minus strand of JAVTVY010039998.1, from coordinate 103,546 downwards.
GTCAAAGTCAAAATACTTTTATTTAACCAGGAAGCACATACAGTAAAAAAAATACTGAAGTCCAATTAGGTACTGACATAAAAATACGAAGACACACGGGACAGTACAAACAGCGATAACTATCACATATAACAAACAAGAAAATAAATAAAAACGGATATCTATGAATAAAAATGTATTGTAGAAACAGTATGGTCCTTATTAAAATTGTTAGAAGTTCTCTTTGTAAGAATGTCTTTGCCTAGTATTTTCTAAAAGGGAAATGACTTGAAGCATTTCTTATTTACGGCACGCCATACTTACACTGTTGGATATGCTATTCCAGACTGTGACCCCCCTATAAATAAAAGAATGTTGATCAATATATAATCGATATTTCGGTGTGACTAGATCTATAACACCATTAACTTTTCTATTAATATATTCTGGTAATAATGATTAAGACATTTAAACATTAAGATTATATTCTTTCATTTACATAGAGCCATTTGAGCGTGGAGGGAATCTCACTGGTGGCAGTTTCATATTACAGCCGAAGAATCACTTTACCAGGTCTCTTATAATCGTTGCAACTCATATATTTGTGTACTGTTGTAGTTAACATAGACCGCGTCACAATCATCAAACAGTGGTGGATTTAGTGCGTTCATAACTGTAAGAACAGATCTCGACTTATAGCGCCTTACTCATTTTCTTATTTACAACGTTCAGCACGTAATTTATATAATTGTTCATGCCAAGTCAGAGTTGAATCGATGATTACTCCTAAATACTTGTACCAGTCAGCCATTTAAGCTATTCGTAGTTGATACAAATCTTGCCACTGGGTAAAGCAGCATTCCTAAGTCATATATGGGTGCCAGAAACCATTCAATTACATTTTGAGATTTTGAGATGAATAATCGTTAGGTAACCAGGTACTTGCATCTGATACACCTTTCTCCAGATGCTGCTTCATCACGATGATGTTTCCGGAATCACGCAATTGTATTGTATCATCTGATTAGCAAGTGGCTTTTGAATGGGTCATAACACAAGGTCGTTGATGTAAGCAATAAAAGGAAGTGTTCCTAAAATGGACCCTTTATAACACATCACATGACAGGTAATTTCTCAGATTACACGAGGAGTGCGATTTGAAAAAATAATTTTAGAAGCAGAGGAGCTTTCACACCCCAGCAGTCCAATTCAAACAGCAGTGTTTCAGAGTCAACTGGAGCATTTCTCAGGTGTAAAGAGACTACTCCTGTACGCCTATCCAGGTCCATATTATTGAGACTGTATAGTCTGTCACATCGGTGGTTGCTGCCGCAGAAATTGTGTTCTCCAGAACACGATTGTTCTTCACAAAGAACGGAATGTTTTCTAAGATAAACGTGTAAGTGCTCTGCTCTCTCAAATGTTTGCATGTGCACGAGTAATTAGGCCAATAGTTTGATCGGCAGTGGTGATTATCAGCCTTATTTTCTAGTTACCCCAACATTAAATGTTGCGGTAACTATTTGCCGTCTTCCAGACACTAGGTGCGTTACCTCTCTGAAGTAATGCAGTCATCAGCCTGGAAGGCATTGACTACGTATGCAGCATTCCTGAACAGTCTGGTATTATTCTCAAGACCCGTACATTTTGATATTTGTATTGATTTCTAGTGTATTAACGGTTACTGTGGCACATCTACGCGTATTCTAGTATATATGGAATTATTCTAGTATATATGGAATTATTCTAGTATATATGGAATTATTCTAGTATATATGGAATTATTCCGGAACTAGATCATGATCTATAGCACAAACTTCACAACGGTCAACATTATCAAGTTACACCTTTCACATTATACTAGTAATATAGATGTTGACACGGATAAGTCGATTTGAAAGATACTCGACAACCGCAGCTTGAGGATGCATCTGGTCACAATACGATAACGAGGTAGAATTCAGAACCCTCCCTCGATGTTCTCTCTGATGGCATTTCATTCAGCGCCAACCCATTTTAGTCATCTTCATTTCATACCTATCTCAAAGAACATTTGATTGAGCAACACACCCATGTTTCAACTCAGAAGCAAATTCGATAGCTGTTCAATCAGAAGCCAGTTAATCTAGCATTTAAAATGATTATCCCAAAGTTACTGATCTAGATTTGGCTTTCATATACCGAGGCCAATTCTCATTTCAATATTCCTGTGAACTGTGGAAATTAAGAGCATTTCTGAACAAGAGCCCAATGGGCTTCAATATACGTCCGTACATCTGGAATAAAACTTGTTCAATGTCGAGGATGTTTAATGACCTTGTTCCCAATTGGTACCTAGTAATCCAGAGAAGGTATCATTTTGCGATTACGAGAATGTAATGATAAACTAGAAGGGGATTAACTCTTGGTAACTAGGCGACGTTGAAACAAGAGCCGAGGGCTCATATATCCCACACTCAAATTGACAATGGTCAAACACAAGAGTGACCTTGACCTCGACCCCAATCTTGGTATAAGACACATCGTCCCCCCCTAATTTATCAACTCACAAAAAGATTGACCATAGATAGAAACCGGTCATAGTCCGAACACGAACGCTGACGGTGCTAGGGGCCGTGTGGTCATATCATCCATGTTGCCACATGAACAGGTACAATAAAAGCGTACCTGAGATACAACACATATCACGAATCGTTAGATTCTTGGTAGGTGCTTTAGAATAGGTTTACCAGAAGATTATTCTGTGAAGTCATATGACGCAGTCAGTATGTCGGCACCTCTTCTCACTTCCCTTATATGTGTTGTAATATGAACACATGGAAATCGCCATCACAGACGACCTGTGATGTTTTCGTCTACTGTGACCTCGACCTTTGACCCCAAATCACTAGGCTTCTTCAGCTCAAAAGACAACAAACCTCTGAACATTCAATTTCAGTGGAGCGTAACTCAAGATATCAAGACAAGCTCAAAGCATTACGAAGAAAAGGACGGAAGGACAAGGCAAAAAAATAATGCCACTCCGACTAGTTACTTAACAGTATTCTGAATCCAAATGAATTTCTAGGTGGTTGTCTTCTAGAGTAGAATATATCTGTCACGCTCTGTGACTTGATATTAACACAAAGTCAATGGACATTTGTATTACAAAATATTCAAACGACCATGCGCAATCTTGAAATCGATTTCTGTTGATCTTTTTATTTCAGTCAAAATGCCCGATTATATGTATGATAAACAATTTGTTTTGTAGACAGATCCGATATTCAGATGACCACCGTCGTCCACGTAACGGCATCAATACTGACTAGGCCTATTTCCTATGAAGTATCTACATGTAGATGATAGAAGAGACGAGTTAGCATCCGCGGTTATCGTCAATATTCTGGCTTTTGATACATATTCGATCATCCCTTTCTTGGCATGCGAGGTCAATTCCTTAAACTCCCAACGTCTATTCAGAGATACAAGAACAATACAAGCAGAATATGATTTTCAGAATGGTTTATTACAAGACATTTCTCTCTTACTAAAGTTGATATTGCTCATTCAGAATAAAGCAGCCACATTACATTTATACGACGAAATAGTACATCATATACTTTTATTTCTATCACCAAACGTGAACACAGAAACGAGACAACTGCCGTTAGCTATTAGGTTAGAGATAAATGAATTTAGAGTATCGCCCTACCGTTGATGTAAGCTCCAGTCCAGGGGCATTGGGCAAACAACCTAATGTGCATCAACCTTGTCACAAGCAATTACCTTATTTGGTCAACTAACCGCCAACTCTGCAAACCTTGACAGCACAATGTTCGCGACCTATAAGAGACCGTCTCTTTGCTATATTTAATTCCGCAATGTGAAATTTGAGACAACACAACTGCCGAAAGAAAGTATAGCATATTTGTGGAAAGTATATACATTATTGCCTGCTCTTTACGTTGAGTTTTTGATTACCATAACCATATATCCTTAAATTCAGCAGATAACACAAATGTGCAGCAATATTTCCAAGAAAATAATAATAATCTAACAGAACAACCCTTGCCCCTCTTACATCTAATAGTACGCTGTATACAGTGTTACAAGTCCACCACCATACATAATGTAATTGATGAATAAAAGAGTAACCGTTAATCAATATATTTAACACTCAATGTAAGATACCTATATACAATCTCGTCAAGTGGTACCGAAAATAAATATCCAACCAACAACAGTAAAGGACAATAAACATAAACAGTGTGTATGTGCGAACATTTTGATTTATATAAATCTGCACCTTGCACAATTTTTGCCATATATAAAATGTACAGCACAAATGTGCCTGGGTGGGCACCATATGAACTTTTAGCATTTTTCCGCTATGTTAGCATCCTTTTGTATTTTTTCTACATAGTTTTAATATTTATTACATTTACATGTACATTTCTGTATACCCAACTCGTTTAACAAAGCTTTGGTTTGATTGTATACAGGGTTGAACTAGAAATAATCACAACGATTCCAACTTGTTCCGTAAAACCTGACACGAGTGATAAATGCTGGTGACAAAAAAACCTCGAGGCCAATCGGTGACAATCTACAGCTGAACACCTATGAAGCAGAACCTATATCACGGTGGAATGCATGTGAAGCTGTGTCAAGGTAACAACTCTTGCCAAGCACCCATTTGGAGAATGGTTGTTAGGGTAAATGGTGCATGGCATATGGTATGAAGACACCTGTCTTATAGATCAATATAGCAATACAGGCAACAAAACTAACTGGGAAACTAGTGAATGGGACTGACAGTGACTGCCTAGATTTGTCATAAGTATTTGTAAATGTGTATACAGTGAAAGAACAGTTCTCATGTTTTCAGAATGAGGTTAGTTGCACATTCCACCGCTAAGCAAATTCACCAAACAGAAGAATTTGTGAGTGGAATTAGATTGTTGATTTCCTCTATTCTGATGTCTAGAACATTTACTATTTCCCAACATATACCTCACTAATGCTCAATTCACACACCATCAAATATGATTTTTTGAAAAAACTATTGCAGCCAGATTTTATATACATCTATTATATATTAGAAACATACATGGGGATTTATATTAATTCAACACAGTGTCGAGTGAATTCTAAAATAACTAGAGCCTATGGGCTTTAATGAGATCTGGTAGCTGGGTTATTGGGGGATAAGTTTGTAATGAAATAAACGCACAATTATATATTTAATTTCAAGTTAGGCACAGGTGGCACCAAGCACGAATGTATGTGGCTAAAACGCAATCACAAGTTACATCCTGTGACAAGGTATATGAAGGGTCGTTCGCGCCATAAACGCATCCTTTAAACGTTTTAACTTCTTAAACGTTTAAAAATTGTAAAGCTTTAAAAAGTTTAAACGTTTAAACTTGAATCAACATGTTATGAACTGACATTTTCCTGTTAAAAATTCGCGACTTCAGACGTTTCCTGTCAAAAGAAAATTCGGTCTTTAAAGGTTTCCGGTTAAAAGGATAACGTTTCCGGTTGTGATCGTCCAATCAGATTTTTTATTTGGGCCGCGTGTATTCCAACATCTACACCAACACGTGCAAATCTCATCTGGCAAACGTTTCGGGTATGTAGTGTATTTTAACCAATGAAAACATTACAGTCTATGCAAAAGGTTCATATTTTCACCCAGTGCATTGTTATAAGCCAAAATGCTTGATTTGACTAGCTATCTGAACCACCCCTTAATGATTACTTTCTTGAATTGCAAAGGTTTTCATATGTTCATTTTTATGTTCTTCATGGATTAGTTAATGTTGGAACTATCAGCCTATTTATTTCTTTTGGTTATATTTGAAGTATTTTGTCTCCTAGTAGTAAGGCAAGTGATGAGTCTGCAAATCAGAATTCAGCTGGGCTTGATGTACCAACTGTTTAAAAGCTTCAAACAGATTAACTACTTCTAATTAAACCAAGCAAAGTGGATAAACCAATATTTCTATAATTATTCAACCTTTATAAAATATTTTTTTAAAAGTAAGTTATAAACCCTTTGCATTTCACCTTCAAGCAGTTAAATAGAACATGTTAAATTTGCCAACACATTTTGTGGATAGCAGAATATGAAAAACATTCATTTCAATGAAATGGAAAAAGATCAAATTAACTTTACTAATAATTGAAATTTACATCTTTCTCCAGGCTTCAATCTTGTTAATGTCTAGGCTTCATGGATGCAATATACTAGACTGCAGAAGGAACAGTTTGATTCAAATAATGTTAACAGCAATTATTTTAAGGTAAGAGACCGACTGCTCAGGCAAAGTTCCTACAGAAATTTCAAATAGGGGTATCTTTCAAACAAGGGGAAATATAATAGAAATAACATGGGAATAGAAGGGAAAATGTGAGAAAAAAAATGTGTTTGTTCATTAAGAAGAGAACTAAGAAGGTGACACCCAGTTTAAAATTTGTGTTTACATGAAAAAGATTGGTTTACCAAAAGTTTACCATTTTCCTATCATTTCTGTTTTATTCCAAGGTGAGGGGTATGCCTGTAGATGGGTACCTATAGCACACTGTGTTGTGGTGACAGACAAATTTTCAAAATTCTATTTCGGTAAGACAGGCATCAATGTCCACCTTAATATATATGATTCTCCTAAATGAAGAATAAAAAATCCTGTTTTGATTAGGTTCATCTTGCATATGGCTGTCTCTGCAACCAGGAAAGGACTGATAATAACAGTTACCCTCACAGCAGAACAAACACGAACCAAAATTTGTATAATATCCCCATAGGGATAATAGGCTACAAGCTGTAAGGAACGAAGCATACATATTTAACCAGATTGATTGTGTGTCCTTATACATCAATTGTCTCAACACCATACAAATGCATGGTGCATATACTACACCCAATATTCTGGTATTGTTGATTTTCACAGCCAGTAAAATCTGCTCAGTAATGTTGAAATGTGCATATAGTACAGAAGGTGACCACAGAGTGCCGTGGTGATATTTTATCGATGCCAACTGTTTCAGCAGTGTACAGAATATACAAGTCGGTGCTAGCCAGTCCAGGAGATTCTTAACCTTAAGATATTAGCTAGGATTCAGAAAGTGCTGTTTACTGCAACCTGGATGTAAACAACACTGAGGCAAAATGGAGAGTAGGCCTATACATAGATAACTGAGGCATTTGCAGAACATTAAACATTAAATGCCCATGTACATGTAGAACTACATGATAATAGTAATCCACTGGGCAAGCAAAATCAAGATCACCATATATTAGGGTATTTCAGTATAGTATTCAAGACTACTCACTGCAACTAATACACAACACATAAAATGAACAGATTGTCAACAAAAATAGGGCAGCTCTAAACTTTTACATCAAATAATATTCACAAAGTGAAAATGAATAACAAAGGCTTGACTCATCCTGAGTTACGGCTGGTCTGATCCTTTGTTATTCATTTCTACTACATGTATACTGACTAATAAGACTACCCCCTGATTCATATTCACAAAATAAAAGTTACCAAAACAAGTGTGGTATGTAAACATTGTAGCAATGAGTTTTTGACTAGGGAATCATTTAATAATTTTAACATCGAACTGGAACATGTAGTAAACACTCGCAACTTCCCATAGTTTGTAAAATGTGTGCAACATCTTGGGGTGAAGTGAGACAAAACTGGAATGACCGCTCTTAATTATATTATTGACAGGAATGTCTGAATTGACAATTACAGAAACTGAATCAAAATTGATATTACTACATGGTGCAATATAGCACAAACAGCCAACATCACATTAGCAACTTTAGGGAAGTTGACAAGTTGTATGGGTACAAAATAGCACTGAAGTTCTCAATTACAAATGAAAACAGAACTATTTTTACATTTTTTATTAGAATATCTGACTTGCAAATTTTACTTGGGTTTCAAATATACGATTTTATCACCTAAGCCATAAACTTTCCCTAAAATGACTTCGCATCTAAAATTCAACAATTACCTACGTAAAGAGACCAAAACTTGAACCTCAATATACTGAAAATGTAATTATTAGAGTATTTATCAGTAAATCAGAACTTGAATTCGAATTTACTTAAAATATGAAAGAAGATTTGACCCTTCTGACATGTCTGAATGAACAAATGCATAGGTTGAATATGGAAATACTTTCATTTAAATTGCTTACACACAACTGTGACCTGTCATATTTTAAAAAGGCACTTCGATGAAGTACTGATTGTGATGTGACCACCTCAAATGACCCACAATGTATTTATGCAACCAATCAATAACTGTATAAACTCTCAAACAGACTTGACATGTACAATACAAGGAAGGCTTAATACAGTTTTCATTAACAGTGAACTAAATGTTCACCTTTAAAGATAACAGCATCATTCGGGTATTAACAACATTAACCTATTGATTTTCACATCTAAGCAAACCATGATAAATGGTTCAACTACATGTATTTTGTCAAAATGTGCAATGCCAAGTTTAAAATAGGATATTTTCCTCCATAAATTTACAAGCTTCTAGTCACATGCCCAATGTGTATAAATAATTAGACTTAGTGGCAGAGGTAGATTAAAGTGCCAAACAAATTAGGCTCTCTAACGATCCATTGTGATCACCAGTGTCTGTAGAGCCTAATTTTCAAAATTCGAAATTCAAATTTTTTTGTAGTTTTGGTTAGGTTTTTGTTAGTGTTAGGGTTTTGTTAGGGTATGTTTGTTTGGGCCATCGTCGCCATGTGACCAGTAAGGTTAGGTGTGACGTTAAACATCAAACAAACAACCAACCCAGACTTAGTGGCAGTGAAATTTGAATATCTACACCTCATATGGAGTTCACATCATCGTAAAATTTGTATCATTACAAGAGCAAACCTTTTGCCTTTGTTGAGGAATGCATTTCATCCTTTTGTTTTTATTCTTTTTTTTTCTATATATATTTTGCTAGGTATGTCTGGACTATCCTTGAGGAGCAGGAGGGGCATTGTCCTCTGGTTTAGCTGGTTGTTGATGTCTATTTTGTGCTGTAACAAATTCCACATATTCGATGTATCCATCATCATCAAGATCATCATCTTTCAATATAACGTCCACAATTCCAGTAATATCACTGTCACTAAATGCTTTCACATTGTGAACTGTATCTGCTGACTCACCATCTGAAAATAAAAGAGAAATTAAATGACATGATATATTAGTTTTGTGACAAATTGAACATTTGAAACGTTAGATTTATGACAAATTTTCACATTTAAAAAAATTATCCTTAACTTTGTGTTTCACAAAGATTACAACATACACTATATGTACAGGTACATAGTAAATATTCTAATCCATCAAACAAATTTACCAATGTTGTCTACGTAAATGGAATGGTGCAACTTGCGCTGTTCGTATGTGCTATTTGTAGGTAATTTGCATTACTCTAATAGTCATAATATTTTTATGTTCATGCTATCCGTTTTATTACCATTTTACATCAGCGTACCTGTATCTTTATACCTATTTCTATTTGATTTAAGGATGTCCGCTGGTGGTAAATCAAAGTAATTAACTTTTTGAATAATGTGTTTTGTTGCATTCATAATTGTGTAATATGAGGAAAAACAAAGAAAAAAATATAGGTTGGTGTGCATTTTTTAGCTGTAGGCAACGTTAAGTGGACTGACCCATGCTCAATTTGATAACCCAGAAAGCATAGGGAATAGCCCTAGTTTTGAAGCATATTCATGAAAAATTCATATAAATAGTATTTAACTTTTTCTTATATTCTAATTGTTTGCAGATAATCACAGTGTCTATCAAAATTTAGCAAATCGGATGGATGTTGGTGTGCAAAATTCTCGGCTAGAAGGCTTTTAAAGGAAATCCCCATCTCTTAACCTAGGGAAGGGAGATAACCCAATAGAAAAACAGGCAAAATGGCTGCCAAAGTCAAAAACCACCAGCGGACATCCTTAAGGTTAAAATGAAGTAAATGACGTCACTTCCGCCAAAGGTGGATGTTCGTGGTAAGCATATCCCGCAATAAATGCTCAGTTGTGTTATTACTGGATAATATCATAACTAACTTTTATTGTGTTTCGCTAACTTAGTAGTGCCGATTAATTTCTGAAAAAATTGTGACAGTCGCGAGCCTGTGTTCTTTTCAGGACACAATCAAACGACGATACCCACGTGACCAGCTCAGACGGTTGAAAAGTGCTCGTCTCAGAAGGCAGTTTACGTTCTCAAAAATCATTTGGTCATGAGTGTGGTTTGGTACATTTCACGTGAAGTGGGAGGAGTGGTAATCAAAAACATCAGTGTGTAATTCCAGGCTAAAGTACAAGGTCAGTTTTTCAGGGGCGAACTGAACCTGTTTAATCTGGAACGTAATGGGACAAAACTATACTTCATTGTTACCTTAATACTCATCTGAGCTACTGTTACACTGTTTACTGTTGTATCAAAAAATTTACCCCCCATTAAATCCAGGAGAAATGAAATAGATTCTCTTGAAGATCTATTCCAGTACATTTCATTAGGGAAGGTGATTGCCATTCCTGTGGTTGATTCACTATAGCATTAATACACATCATATTGATCTGACTGGTAGGAAACCTGTGATCTTCACATTTAGTGGAAATTTGAAAGTTTATCCTTATCCTTTATTGTCTAACAGTATTTTCGTTATTTAGGGATTACACTATCGTAGTATAGCACAGATTTTAGTGCAGAAAATTGGTCGGGCCCCGAGTAAGATTTGAACCAGCTACCCCCAGAGTAAGGCACCTAATCGCCAGCACTATATGTTATGCTGTTATATGAGCACTTTCTAAATCACAAAAATATCTTCCTATGTATTCAGCTATGGGAGCTGTGTCATTACGTTCATCAGAGGCCTACTCTATGTTCGCTTTCAAGACTACCAGTCTGATACCTTCTATTTTGTGGAAGGCTCATTGGCCGAGTGGTTTAGATCACCAACATATAGTGATGGCGATTAGATGCCTTACTCTCTGGGTCACTGGTTCGAATCCCGCTCGGGACTCCACAAATTGTCTGTACTAAGAGTCTGTGCTGTACTAAAATAGTGTAATCCCAAAATAATGAAAATACTGTTAAATGATCACTTTCTAAATGACAAAAATATCTTCCTTTATTTTCTAGTTCACATTTCATCAATTCATAATATTTATTCCAAAAATAAATAAATAAAATCGATGGGAACAGAAACCACATCAAAATCATGCTTTACCTGTACTTAGATTGAAATGGAATAAATGCAATGATTAGGAGTCATAATTAATGAAAGATCACATTCATTCAATAATTTTTTCCAAATAGTAGGTATACACCAAACTAGGCAAAAAATATATTCACAAATAAAAAGAACAAACTGAAAAGCAATATTTCAGAAAAGTTTTTCCAAAATTGTGGGATAAAATCAAGGCACTGCCAAGATAAATTCAAAATAGAGGTATTCACATCACTAGCTAGTTCAGCAACCTTGAACCACGAAGTCAGCCCAGAAGCAGAAAGGATCATGGCTAAGACTAATCACAGATGAGATATAGTAAGTGACAAGTCCATTTCACATAAACCCCATTTGATGTACTCGTATTCTCTCAAAGACGAAATGGAAACACAGCAGAAATTTGGAAGTGCTGAAAGGCGCTCTTACTGCTCCCAGTTTTTCTACACCTGAGCCAAACCCCTTCTGCTATGTAACCATGGAGACAAATAGAGGAGTATCTTCATCCAAGGCCTGAGAACATCTGTCAGGCTTTTAAGGATCTTGAGACCGCTGAACCGTGCAGAAGAGGAGAGAGGAAGGGAGCTAGTCACCCGCTATCTCTTCTAATTCAATTACAGCCGGTCTTGTACTCCCAGAGAGCCGTTCTTCTAACGGGGCTTTCATGTTGTCCAGCCCACGTCAGCGCTAGGAGAGTCGATGACAGCGTGAACAAGGAAGATGAACCCATTCCAGACTCTGTTATCTTATGCAGTCAAGAACAGCATCAAACCGCTGACAAAAAGACAACAATTCAATTGGCCAAAATCGTTCTCTCGAATTATCACCATTATTGCGAATTGATGAGGAAATTCCACTAGAGTCGTAACAAGGGCAGACTATCAGAAGCCTGTCGTGCTGCTATTCCCCATAGAGCCAATCTAACTTTAATTATTTCTCAGCAATATTTGTCCCCGTGAATAATTTACATTCATGAGTTGGCTACGGTGTAACGAATGGGGCGGGGCCAACAAGCCCCTTGAGAGGATTTCCACAGGAGTTCAAGGGGAACTCATGCGGGGATTATTTCACAAATTACCAACACTTGACAATACAAGGGGCAAAGCTGTTGTAGTTAACAGCTACCTCAGTGTAATAACAAGTAAAGAGAAGTGATGAGCGGCAGAAACTAAAGCAAGCAAAATGGGGCAGCGAGTGGGGAGGATTGAGGAGGGGACCAGTGGAGCTCTGCATCTCAAGTCATTGAACAATTATCATAATATGACTGTTAGGTTGATTCATCACTATCTGTTCCTCATGATATATGGATTTATGGCATTATCCATTTTGTTGCACAATATTTCAAATGAATTAAAGAAGTACATTGTCAGTATTTATTTATCAGGTTAAGAGAATAGATGAAAATCAGTCATTCATTTTCGAGGAGTGTGATCACACCACACTTCTAATCACACTCCTAAAATTGATCTAGGCGAGTGGAAACGGCACCCCTTACAACAACTACTCTACATATTAAAAGTTCCCAGAAGTGTGACTTACACTCCTAGAATCATATTAGGGGAGTGATTTACAGCACTCCTGCTGTTTTCAAAACGAAAGACTGGAAAATAAATTTTCGTAACACCATGTGCATCATTCAATAGCCATTACATTGAATATATAAAATATGACATTTTTCTCCCTTGAAGATCATTAAATCTAATTTCCTCAGGCCAAATTTTCTCCTTTTTGCTACATAATACTAAGCACATATACATACGGTAATTCCCCTAATAATTCAATCACAGAAGTTCACTTTTCAACTCTGTTATTCAAACAGAGAGAAAATGTAACATTCCCATTCTTCATTCAAATTGACTGATTGAAGAAAAGTCATATAATGACAAAAGACGACACTTTGTAGCTAGTGCCATGGCGAATATTGCCAGATTTATGCCATTTTTGCTGCACTTCCGGTGATCAAATTATTAGGGGAATTACCGTAGTTCTCGTTGAATGTGTAATAAAAGTATTAAGTCACAACACCTTCTCCTTAAACAGGGGTCAAAATTTACACCTGTCTTCCTGCCCATAACTAGGTAATTTTTGATAGAGACAGGTAGAGAAATAAAAGTACCTTTCCCCAGTGACAGGTAGCCAACCAGAGTCTCTTTTTATTTCGCTATTCAAAATATATCTTTGACAAAATTCATTCAAAGCAGTTGCTAATTAGCAGAATAAGGCAACAAGATGTCATTAATTTACTGCTAGCTTGCAACATGTAGCTTTGTCATCAATCAGGAATTACATGTCCTTGACAATTTCAACACAGCAAGGAAGCAATCAGAGATTGCTCAATTGTATGCCCCCCCCCCCCCTCCCGCTTTAATCCGACACTGCCCCACCATTGTTCTGTTCTGTATTGGTCGGTGGAGGCCTACATTGTAATTTATATAATCATAAAAAATCTGAAAATGTGACCTGGTTATGAGACCTACATTCCTTGGGAGTATATTGTGATGAAATTATAAAGCGATCAGAGAACTTTGAATTTTGCACCCAATTCACTCTTTTTGGGGCAATTTCATACTTCAGGACCTATGTGGTCTGCTTTGGAATGTAGAATAACAATTTTACAGCCATTTTCCCAGTCCAAATTAGTTATGGACTGAGATCCAGCCTGAACAAAATAAATATATTCCATTCACTTAGGTTTGATGAACAAAGGGCCATAACTCTTGAAAATATAACCGAAAGCAGAGAAACTTCACGCTGCACAACTACTGACCACATATCATGCAAATTCCATACTTGTCCATACAAAATTAACCGCGATCCAGCCCGGACAAGTCCCAATTCACCAAGATTTCAAGAACAAAGGGCCATAACTCTTGAAAATATACGCGAAACGCAGAGAAACTTCACGCTGCACAACTACAGGGCACTGACCACATATCCTGCAAATTCCATACTTGTCCATACAATATTAACCGAGATCCAGCCCGGACAAGTCCCAATTCACAAAGACTTGAAGAACAAAGGGCCATAACTCTTGGAAATATATGCGAAAAGCAGAGAAACTTCACGCTGCATAACTATAGGGCACTGACCACATATCTTAGAAATTTCAAAATTGTCCATACAATATTAACCAAGATCCAGCCCAGACAAGTCCCAATTCACGGAAATTTCAGGAACAAAGGGTCATAACTCTTGAAAATATAAGCGAAATGGGGAGAAACTTTCCGCTGCACAACTGTGGGGCACTGACCACATATCATGCAAATTTCGTACTTGTCCATACAATATTAACCAAGATCCAGCCCGGAGACAAGTCCCATTCCCAGGGATTTCAGAAAAAGGGCCATAACTCTTGAAAATTATACCGGAACTCGGAAAAAACTCTACGATGCACAACTACGAGGCACTGGCCACATTGCATGCAAGTTTCAATCCTGTCCATCAAATATTAACCGAGGACAGGCGATCACTATATGCCCCCCCCCCCCTCTAATTAGAGGGGGGCATAACGATCGCATGTTCAGGTTATTCTTAAAGGTGACAGGTAAACTTTTTGGGCCCCTTTTAAATAGTTACAGTATAACAGATACATGAAGCCTTTCCAGCTCTATGTCCAGGGGGTGGGATTGGGGAATCAGGGTAGGGATAGGGAAATGTTCATCTATAATATTTCTAAGGCCTAAAAGTTTGCCTTTTTGTTGAAAGTGAATATAGGGGAATTTTGAAGGTAGCCAGAAGCAAAATCTTCAAGCTTGGAAGCACTTTGCTCTCTCCAACAGTGTTATTTACTGGTGAGCACCGGGAATATTCATAGTTGATTCTGTTGTGTCAGCTATCCACCTATATTGTTGATTTTTATCCTATTTTAAGGTGTCAGACCTTTTTGTTATGGGGAGTTTAGCCGGTTGTACAAATACCAACAAATCACCAGCTCCATTAATCCGAGATTCCTATGACCCTTTAGCCAGACGACGGATAATTTCTGACAGATTGTCTGGCTAGGGTCAGAGTTTTCCCTTTAAAAAATGCAAAATGGGAGTGACCACAGGTCGCGTGACCTCATCCCAGTAAGAATTATTTTTAAAAAATATTCGGTCGTTCTACAACACTGTCTTTACTCGTATATATTTATTAATGAATAATTTTCCTTCATTGTCAAACCAAATTTAACAAGATCTGTTCCATTCATCTGTTACAGTGTTAACAACTTCGCTTTCATTTCATTTGCTTCTACGAAACCACAACTGACCCAGTTTTCCATTTGGAATGAGGTAGAAGTTAAATGCGCTAAAACTTGTGAAGAATATGATGGATCTTGTTAAACTTGAGCAGACAATGAAGGGAAATTATTCATTAATAAATATATATGAGTTAAGTGTTGTAGAACAGCTGAATATTGTTTTAAAAATTTCTGGGATGAGGTCACGCGAGCCTGTGGTTGCTCCCATTTTGAGTTTTTTTTAAGGGAGAAAACTCTTACCCCAGCCAGACAATCTGTCAGAAATTATCCGTCGTCTGGCTAAAGGGTCATAGGAATCTCGGACTACAGCTCCATCAGCACATGGAAATGAACATCCTCTACTCCCTTCACGTCCACAGAAGAACAAACACAGGAAGGAAGCAATCAGAGATTGCTCAATTGTATGCCCCCCCCCCCCCTTTTTGCTTTAATCCGACACTGCCCCGCCATTGTTCTGTTGTTTATTGGTTGGTGGAGGCCTAATTTGGATAATTATAAAAATTCTGTTTCAGTCACTTTTTTGCCATGCCTCACATAATACATATTCCAAGTATCAACCAACAAGTGATAATACGATGTTTCGATGCAAGATGGTCGCCAGGGCTTTCACCAAATCCGAAAATGTGACCTGGTTATGAGACCTACATTCCTTGGGAGTATATTGTGGTGAAATTATGAAGCGATAACTTTGAATTTTGCACCCAATTCACTCTTTCTGGGGCAATTTCATACTTCAGGACCTATGTTGTCTGCTTTGGAATGTAGAATAACATATAATATAACCATTTTCCTGATCCAAATCGGTTATGGACTGAGATCCAGCCTGGACAAAGAAATATATCCCATTCACTTAGGTTTGATAAACAAAGGGCCATAACTCTTGAAAATATAACCGAAAGCAGAGAAACTTCACACCACACCAATGGGTCACTGCACACCAATGGGTCACTGACCACATATCATGCAAATTTCATACTTGTCCATACAATATTAACCGAGATCCAGCCCTACAAGTCTCAATTCACAAAAATTTGAAGAAAAAAGGGTCATAACTCTTGAAAATATATGCGAAATGTGGAGAAACTTTACGCTGCACAACTACAGGGCACTGACCACATATCCTGCAAATTTCATAATTGTCTATACAATATTAACCGAGATACAGCCCGGGCAAGTCCCAATTCACAAAAATTTGAAGAAAAAAGGACCATAACTCTTGAGAATATATGCGAAATGCGGAGAAACTTCACGCTGCACAACTACAGGACACTGACAACACATCTTACAAATTTCATAATTGTCCATACTATATTAACCGAGATCCAGCCCGGACAAGTCCCAATTCACGGAGAATTCAGGAACAAAGGGCCATAACTCTTGAAAAACTTTACACTGCACAACTGTGGGGCACTGACCACATATCATGCAAATTTCATACTTGTCCATACAATATTAACCAAGATCCAGCCTGGACAAGTCCCATTCACAGAGATTTCAGAAAAAGGGCCATAACTCTTGAAAATTATACAGGAACTCGGAAAAAAACTCAACGCTGCACATCTACGAGGCACTGGCCACATTCCATGCAAGTTTCAATCCTGTCCATGAAATATTAACCGAGATATTGGGCGGACAAGAAATTCGGACGGACAGACGGACGGACAAAGCGATCGCTATATGCCCCCCCTCTAGTTGGAGGGGGGCATAAATATAACCGAAAGCAGAGAAACTTCATGCTGCACAACTATGGGGCATTGCCCACATATCATGCAAATTTCGTACTTGTCCGGGCTGGATGCAATATTAACGAGATCCAGCCCGGACAAGTCCCAATTCACAAAGATTTCAAGAAAAAAAGGGCCATAACTCTTGAAAATATATGCGAAAGGCGGAGAAACTTCACACTGCACAACTACAGGGCACTGACGACATATCCTGAAAATTTCATAATTTTCCATACAATATTAACCGAGATCCAGCCCGGACAAGTCCCAATTCACGGAGATTTCAGGAACAAAGGGCCATAACTCTTGAAAATATGAGCGAAACGGGGAGAAACTTTACGCTGCACAACTGTGGGGCACTGACCACATATCATGCAAATTTCATACTTGTCCATACAATATTAACCAAGATCCAGCCCGGAGAAGTCCCATTCACAGAGATTTCAGAAAAAGGGCCATAACTCTTGAAAATTATACCAGAACTCGGAAAAAACTCTACGCTGCACAAGTACGAGGTACTGGCCACATTCCATGCAAGTTTCAATCCTGTCCATCAAATATTAACCGAGATATTGCGCGGACAAGAAACTCGGACGGACAGACGGACGGACAAAGCGATTGCTATATGCCCCCCCCCCCCTCTAATTAGAGGAGGGCATAAATATTGTATTATTCTATTCACATGATAAAACAAATTGACTCGATTTATGGTTTTCATAATTTTAACATGCTATAACCGATAATAATATGGACCATAATCATATTAAATCTATGGTTTAAAAACGGACAATAATGTTCACACCTCGGTTTAAAAATTGTATACAACAACCTTCAGTTTTTTTCCATTTTTGACTTGAAATCAAGTTAACAAATCAAAACAAAAAGTTCACCATAATGCAACCAGAGCCTGACACAGGATTCAAAATATGCCTGTAGGACATTAGATCAGATTTGACAGAAATGTGACCCAATATGAGCAGTCAGGGGACACAGGTGATCAAGAAAAATAAACCCTTGAGAGAGTGAATGCTGGTTATGCTCCATGAAATAAGTGTTCCGCGAGATTATCAATCTAATGTGATAATTTGGGATTGATAAATTTTTCCTTTCAAATCAGTGCTGTTGGATTAGGGTACATAGAGTAGTGTGAAACAATATTATTTGTTTTGGCCTAAGATTTTGGTATGGTAGGCCTACCAATCCATAACTTGGCACTGGTGATATCACATGGACAACTAAAGTGATCATTCATATGTAATATTTGAACCTCGTGGAACAAGTATCAGATAAAGTACCTACACCTGTAACCATATTGACAAGCATAAGATAGAAATATTTAGTTTTGGGTACTATGACTTTTGATCTTTCACCGAAAACTAACAGGCTCCTTTGAATCTATATGAGCAACATAAATGTATCTAAATGTTAAATTTACTGAAGTCAAATACAGTGGAATCTAAGACAAAGGTATTATACAGACACAGCTACATGTATATCCAATTTGGGCATACTCTGCCTTTCATCACCTGACCTAAAAATCAATAGATTTCCGTGGAAGCATGTGGGTAACTCTAAACTGTCATGAACATCAGTGTAGAATAAACACAATGAATAGGGAGATACAGTCTGGAAAGGCTAAATTCAGAGTTTGGATGCTATGACCTTGACTTTTGACCCCGCCACCTCAAAGTCAATAGGCTTCTTTAGTGATTGGTCAAGTATAACTCAAGATTTAGTCTGGACAATGCTACATGTTAATTCAGTTGGACTGGTGTGAATGTAACCTTCGATCCAATGACTTAAATCAATAGGCTTATTTGGACTCCCATTTGAACTAAGATGAGTTCTACACAACTCAAGGTATCATCCAGACAATGTGAAGTATTATGGATGGAAGGATTGGAAGCAAATTGAACATTCAAAAGCAGTTAACATGGGTAGGAATGCTAGCAAATAAATACGTATCTTACCATGGAAATGTGTGATAGCCTTTGTCAGCTCTAACCCGTCCAGCTTGTGATTGCTATCATAGTCGTGGAGTTTGAAGTAGTAAAACTGAAGCTCTTGTTCCGTCATTTCATCTGTAGATTTGTTCATTATACCATCTAAATGTTCCATTATATGTCTGAAAACAAGAATTTATCTTCAATATGATTTATAATCAAGCACAATATATTACATGACTGAACACAGCAATCCACAAAATTCCACTGAGTATTGTCACAATATGATGCAGAACAAACTCACATTTGACATCAAGTGTCAGTCGTTCCAGGCAATAAGTTATACTATTTTATCATCACAATTTTAGTACTATGATAATGACTATCCAATACTCAGTGGATCAGTGAGTTACAATACAAGATTGTTGAACATATATATCATTATCAGCCCAGTTGATGTATGAATATTATATCTTCAAGAACCTAACTTCTTTTCCTTGGAACGCTCTAACAATGAGGATTAATGCTGTGGCAAAAATTCTTATGGCATCGTAACATTCCATTTAACATTTACCATAATGTTAACAAGAGCCCAAGGGGCTTCAATATACGCCCATGTATCTGGAATTACATTGGTCCAAATTTCAAGGTTGTTTAATAGCCTCGATTCCAATTGGTAGCTAGCCTACAATTTTGTGCTTCTGAGAATGTAACATACACAACATCTTATATTGAATGATAAACTAAAACTAGCTTAACCCTTGGCAACTAGTTGACCTTGAAGCAAGAGCCGAGAGCTCACATATCCCACATTGAAATCGTCAATAGTCAAACACAAGAAAATAGTAGTTTTCCTGCAAATGGATTCCTTTCAGATGAGAGAATGTCCCTCTAATGTATCTACTGGCAGAAAAAAGGTCATTTTTTAATGATTTCCTGATTTTGGGATCAGTGACCTTGACCTTTGACCTTGCCCTACACTTTGGTATGTGCTACATCATGTCCCCCTAATGTATCTACTGACACAAAAGTAATTTTCAAAGATTTCTTTATTCTGGAGTCACAGTGACCTGGCCTATTGACCTTGACCTAAATTTTGGTAGATGACAAATCGTCTCCCTGTAATTTCTCAATGGACTAAAAAAATCATGATTTTTAACAATTTCACAATTTTGGTGTCACAGTGACCTTGACCTTTGACCTTGACCTACATTTTGGTAGGTGACACATCGTGTCCCCCTAATGTATCTACGGACACAAAAAAATGTTATTTTTAATAATGTCCTGATTTTGGGGTCACAGTGACCTTTGACCTTCGACCTTGACCTATTTTTTCGGTATTCGACACTTCATTTTCCCCTATTGAATCCATTCACAAAAAATTAGAAATTTTTAATGATTTCCTGATTTTTCTGTCACACTGACCTTTTGACCTCTGACCTCGACCTACATTTGATATGCAAGATATCGTTCCCCCCTAGGGCATCCACTCACCAAAAATTAGAACTGTAGATAGAAAACTGTCCATGATCAATGATTTCCTGATTTTAGGCAACAGTGACCTTTGACCTCTGACCTCGACCTCAATTTTGGTACGCGACACATCGTCTCCACCTAGTGTATCCACTCACCAAAAATTAGAACTGTAGATAGAAAACTGTCTCAGATACAGACCGGACACGAGGGACGGACAGATGGACAGACAGACAGACGGACGGAAACCGCCATCACATAATACGTCCGCCTTTTGGCAGGCGTATAAAAACTGCAGCTGCTCAGCATTGCTGATTGCTGTGGCTAATTGAGGAGACTGCTGGACATGCTCAATACTGAAGATGCTGAAATTAAATCCTAGAAACTTAACACATGTTTATATGATATTGTTTATATATGAAGCACACTTACTCTGCATTGTGTGACTGCCTTCCCCAATCTCTGTCATGGGCCTGTACATTGTTAGGATCCCCCTGCTGCTGCATGTGTTCCACAGGCTGCTGACATTTTACGACGAGTGTTATACCGATGCATAGACTGACATACAAGAGATTAGTGGAAGGAGTCATTTCTGGGAATAAAGCAAAATAGTACTATGTTAAACAAATATGATCTATTTCGGGAGATTTAGGATCAGGTCTTTTTACTGAATTACGATTAACCATGAATCAAGTATGATATGTACGATCTAAACTGAAATATGATCATATGTGGTCTAAGCTTCTAAGCTAGAAGGTGCAAGAACACCAAGGTGAATTTATTTCCACTACAACCAAATCTAAATATCTAGCTTCAGTAAAAGTGAATGGATTGAATACGCCTGATAGAAAACAAATATTTATCCTCATATTAGGCATTTATTTAAATGGATTAAATAGGTCCACGGTGCAGGGAACATGTATGATCGACTATAAGCCAATAAGCAACCACGGACACATTGCAATAGCCTACTGTGTGCGAGAATATTTTCAACAAGAGTCAAAATTGGCTTCAATACATGCCCACACAATTATTTGACCATGAGCAATGACTATCAACAATTATGAAGAACATGGCTGGGTTACTGGGTATGTGGGATTAGATGCCATACTTGTACTTGGATCCTAACTGGCAACATGCATTTCTGCAACTTCGGTGACCTAAAGTTTTCGATCAAGCTGAATTTCTCGGCATTGCTCCGTGACCTACGATCCAATCTTTTATGATCACTCTGGGACTCTGAGAAACACTTACGGTTATCAAATATTTGAATCACTTACCATACAACTATGTACTAATTTTCCATTTTCATCGCTGACATTTATAGCTCAACGCTCATCGGAAATTTAAACAAGTTATTATTATATTATGTATTGTACTACATGTACCTGCAGAATTTCAATAAGGCTAGGATACAATGTTATTGGAGACTGGATATAGAGGATCTTACATGAGTGGCTATTTAATATGAAAGTTATGACACAAGTTGAGTAAGCTCGCTAAAGCTCGCAACATATAAAACTTACTCAACGAGTGTCATAACTTTCATATTAAATAGCCACGAGTGTAAGATTCTGTTTATCACATAACTGATTTCAAGCAAATTATTGCTTATCATCGAATCTATCTCAAAATTTTCTTTCTTTGTTTCTTCTCGACGAAAAAAACGTCCGTGGCTCAGGCGCATCACAGCCTTGCAAGTTACTGTATATGCTAAGCCGTTTGAAGTCTGTAATCATCCAGATCTATTGCAAGAAATAAGCAAACATCGAGAAGATTCCATGTAGATATATTACAAAAGAATGAACAAACATTTACTTTCGAAATCTGATGGGATACGGTACCCAAAATGGCGGCCTGGCTCGATTCGCCAAACAACAATGACAGACTACGGTACGCGAGTACTTTATACAAAATATGAAGCTCAAAACTGTCGAAATAATGTATTGCCGATCATTGCTGCTTGTATGGCTATTGACAATTATAGTATGCAGGTCGATGCATGTATCTGGATAAAATGATCGTCTTGCAGATATCTATAGATGTTGTTGTTGCACTTGTAAACATAGTATTTCGTAGTAAAATTTTATCAATGGGAAAAATAGTTTAGTGACGTCACCACCAAGCGTAGTAATTTATTTTCTCGCGCTACATGTACTATCCAATCAGCTTGTTTGAAAGTGTTATGTCACTAGTTACATACGATATTTACGTCATGGATTTATGTCACTGAATAACAACACAGTTATGTGATAAACAATCTTATGAAAGATTGGATACAATGTTACTGAAGGCTGGATACAATGTTACTATAAATGGCTGGATACAATCTTGCTAAAAGCTGGATACAATGTTACTAAAGGCTGGATACAATGTTGCTGATACAATATTGCTAAAGGATACAATTACTCTTTTGGTAACTGTCTGTTGATTTGAGGTTACTGCAGATAACCTAATAGAATAAAAATTCTGAGATGGGCAGTTGGCACCCAAATTCGCGGGCGGGGGGGGTTCTTTTAAAAGGTTTTTTAGGCCATCTTTCTAGTTTCTACTTCCGTTCTCCAGAAGACGAACCTGTTGCCAGGATTGTATTGGCAGTGCCGTTGTTGGGGTGTCTTCATTTGAGTATCCCCAAATAATTCAGACATTGGACAAACCCTGCAGGATATGGATCAGTTCACCACAATTTTGGTTTTACTATCTTTGTCGTTCTTTGCCAAACTATTATCAGTATTCAGAAATCCACATTTGAATCAACTGGTCAACTTGTTCATGATAAAAAAGGTCTTACATATACATGTTCAGGTTTAGAGATATTTCACCTGCTAATTCAGACTATATATGATGTCATTCTTAATTCTATCTACTGGTCTTGTACAAACTGCAGAAATGTAGCAACCATCTAATAAACCAAAATCAGTCATCGTTCTGTAACACATGCATAAATGGAACTGAGGTTTTTCTGAAGTTATATTATGCTTATCAAATAAGGAAACACTTATTCATGACACACTGATACTAATAATAGTAATAATAATAAAAGTAATAATAGAGAACTGATACTAACATGTAAGATTTTACATAGGTGTTTCACTTTTACAGCCAAAACCTTCACCTGGCCAATCAGTTTGGCAGTCAGCAGTGAGCTGAGAAAGTGAGCAGAAAATCATTCCCCCCACCCCCCCTCCCCTATCCAATGTATACATCACCCCTACAGGGTTTCATAGAAGTCCAAATTTTTGCCACCAGATACTGAAAATTCAATATTTTTTTCACCTGAATTGAGTATTTTTACATTTTTGTCGCCGGCCGACAGACTTCTATTGAGTTTATTTCTAATTTTGCAACCGCCATAAGTAATGTATATAACAAATTTTCATACGACCATCAATGGAGCCTGTCAATACTGCTATATATTTGAATTGTGAAAATAAAGCAACAAACAGATAATTTAACATCTTCAGTTTTATGTTCTTAATTTACCAGGGTCTAAGATACCATCTATTTTCAGCACATTATGTCACATTGTGGATGTCAACAAGACAAGATTACACAAGGCAATTCAAATTAATTTTTAAAAACTTGGCAATTTTGAATGAAATCGAGGTATCAGTTCCTGGCTTGCAAATGATGTCCAATTCAAGTATGCAAGTTTTTAAACGTTTCAGCTACGCTAATTAAAAACCACTTGGATCTGGACCAGACTTCCCTTTCAAAATCTTACATTATAAATTTGATGTGAAATTTGGCAAATATTCAGACTAAAATTAAAAATCCAGTACAACTTCAGGGTTAGATTCAAAAGAGAAATTAAAATAAGAGAGATGAAAAGACAATGCAAAAAAAATTACACGATTGAAGCAATTGTCATAACTGCAGCTAGTCCTTGGTGACCATAAACTCATAAAAATGAAATGAATTAGAGAATTCTGTTTGAAAAGGCGCACAATTTTGTAAACTATTGTGCATAGGCAGCTGGCTCACTTTCGATAGGATCATGCGAACTCCAGATAGATACATAAGTTTACCATGTTTGGTTATTGAAGGCTGCAAATAAGTGCCAACAGTTTGACTTGACCACCCTTATTGAAAGAATGGATTTGCCCATAACGTTTGACCTAAATCCTGTAAATGCAGTACACCAGACTTTTGTTGATGGGGCAGGCATTTGAAATGTTTCTGTGCTGCCCTAATGTGGGACACTTGTTTCAGGATAATAGACAGATCAGTTAAATTCAATGCCAGAAAATAGATGCCTAGTCTAGTAATTTCAAAAATCAACTTCAGTTGTTTTGGTTTGTTTGCACCATGGAGGTAAAAATCGGATCCGATACCGCCATGTTTGCACCATCTCATTAAATTTGAAAAAAGTTTTGACAGTATAAAAAAATTCAACTCTTCTTTATGTATCTTCAAATCAAAGAATGATCTAGCCAGGTTTATATTGTGGCTAAATCAGTTCGCTGTCTTTGAATTATCCATTCAAACTTTATTAACTACGGTACAATCAAACTTTGGTTTCAGTTTCAACATCGTACAATGCGTACATGCCAGTTTCTTTACAACAACAACACGACCGTTCAAGATTGTTCAACTTTGAGTGAAAACAAATGCCCTATGCGAAGATTACATCGTCTCCTTTATCATAAATACTATTCAGCGATGGTCAGATATTTACCTGTCCATTCCAAGGAGAGTATGTTAGACATCTTTGGGGGCTCATCATTCCCACATGTCAAACTTTCCCTGCAATTTTTTTTTTCCGCCACACAACGCAATTCGGAAACCTCCACATACATTTAGTATGAATACAGGCTTTAGGGTTACCGACAGCATGACCCCGATAACAGTTCGGGAAACGGACATAAATAATTAGCGCTCGGCAAAACGAAGTTTTAACCTAGCAGTACCGAAGTTCACGGAAATGACCGAAGATGCCGGCCTATTTATTCGGTTTATTCTGGTATTCCCCATTTCCCGAGTGTTTGCCCGCAATATATTTCGATTATAAATTACGAAATTATGAAGTATTGGCCTTTGGAGACTTCAGTTTTTTTCCAAAATTTCAGTTTTTCCCTTCTAAAACACTCAGACTTCAGTTTTTTGGTGGCAAAATTGAGTTTTTACGGGAGTTTTGACACCGAATACCGGTGTCAAAACACGACGTGTATGAAACCCTGCCCTAGGGCTCCAATGTATACCACCCCTAGGGCTCTCCCATCCCCACTCTGACATTCCTGTATCCCCACCCACCCCTTGAATAAATATATATTATATTTTTAATGTTTATTTCATAATTAAAATTTATTTATTTAAATTAAAATATCCTTCTCTCAAAATTTTCTATTTATCTAACCCCGACCTAAGTTCTAATCCTAGCAGAGCCCTCACCTCAAACCTAATCCTAAACTATAATAACGGCGGGGGAAATACGATTAGTGGGGGATGGCGGTGGAGAATTATTATTATCGCCGGCGTACCGGCGATGCACTGTTGTTGTTGTTGTTGTTGTAAACGTAAATTTGCATGATGAACATTGCAACAACAAATGAAGAGTATGTTCTCAAAATGAAATATATTTTGAAAGGAAATGCAACCGTAAGTTTGAAATGAATTCTACCTAAAACATGTGCAGATGGATCAGCAAAAGAATAGTTTCTTGTCCATAAATACCTACCACCTGTTGATATAAAATGTGCAACTAATCAGTATGGAACGGGAGTGCTGAGTTGTCAGAGTGGTCAGCATGACTACTCTCAAAGCACGGGTAAATTATACGTATTTGCGTTGTACAAGTTCTATCTGCCTGGAGAACATCAACTGACGCTCTTCTGTCAATGAAGATAAAAGAAATTGGAACATTTTGGCGCCATCTGGTGGAACACGTTTTCGGGGCATTTTTAGATAACAGAGGAGAGAAACCAGTATAAGAATCACTGGAGATGCAAGGAGACACAGAAACAAATACAGAAACAGATACAGAATCCCATCATCGTGAAGATGTTGAGGCTTTGGTGAATTATCTTTGTAGTTTTGCTGGTTACATGGTTCACCTGTTCACATCTCGCCACGACAAAAAAGGGGAGATAATCATGATGTGGTCATCTTCATTTAAAGATGTAATCAGCCTCAAATCTGGGATGAAATCAGTGTCTCTCAAACTGATGGCATATGTGGTACAAGCGAAAGTGACATATGTTACAACAGGTACAAAATGAAACACATTTGACCACAAAAAACCTAAACTTGTTTCTACCATTCACGAGAAAATAGAAGGAATTGATCTTTAAAAATAAATGGCATGGCATGCCGTTTATTTTTCCACGGCCGTGTCAACAAGCGTATACACGTATGGTGCATTCTACCAACGTATGCTGTGCGACATTACCGAACCATAGGCACGAGCCATGCCGTTATCCCATGGCTGCAGCTGTGCAGCATTCAAATTCGTGAGCGTCGGACTCGCTTATCAGTGTGACGTCATTTTCCTCTCCGCGTACAACACACACTCAATGGCGAGACAGAAAAGCAGTCGAAGCGGGCAGAGTTACAAATTTGCATTCGTTGTATATGACGATCCCACTATCATCAAATATAATACATAAGATATGCTTTGGTAATCTTCCCTGCTGAAAAAACGCACAGGGGAGAGTTTACAAAGTCCATCCATTTTGAGGCTGATTACATCTTTAATTTTTGTTCGCTGCTGCATTGCCGGTGTCTGGGGATCGTTGCACGAAACTTGCGTAAGTTACGATCGACGTAAGGACTTATACATGCGTTGCGCTCACACTACGCCCGGCTCTACATGCGTTTCACGAACCTGGCGCAAGGCAGACGTAATTACATTAACATTTACGCAATGCGGAAGTTTCAGATTTTTGCCTCTGCAATAAATATCACTTGGAATTTATGTTTAATTAGTATTGGATACAAGGTTTCGACCAGTGTGCTATAATCATAGCCAACAATGGACTTTGTAAATATTTAACCTTGATAATTACACGTCAGAGCAATCTGCGTTTGAGTCTAAGGATCGTAACTCTTTTATTCGCTCTTTTGTGAAAGGAGGTGCGAAATACTGCACATTGTCTTCGAGAGATCGTATGCTAGGGAGAGAAAAAGTAACAGAACGACTCCAAAAGTATTGTACATTTTATAAGATACATAAAATTTGACAACTATGTCTTTAGATTAATCTACTACAGGCATGGTTACATGCAGGCGAAGTTGCGCTCACGCTAAGCATACTCTCGGGCAGACTTAAAGTTACGCAATAACTTACGGCTTTGCGTAAATTTAAAGGCTTCGTGACATGGGTCGGCGTAACTACGTTCACGCTATGTATGACTTACGCACGGATTTAGGCCACTTACGCACAGTTCGTGCAACGGTCCCTTGTACTAAAAATTTGAATCTTGCATCGATTTTAACCTAGAACTTCTAGGATGAAGGTCCTACTAACGTCTCCCCCCAGGCATATATATTTCCCTTCCCCCAGTCCTGAATTTCACAAAATTTTTATGTAATTTTGTTTCATAAAAATATTACCCCCCCCCCCCCCGCCCAATACTTTTTGGGACGTACCGCAATGTTATAGATAGCGTCAGTCCAACATTTAACATGGCCGGTATACATGGCTGTGTGTGGCATCACACAGTTTGACTTCAAATTTCAGACTCGTGTCATCAGTTCTTTCATGAATTTGCGTCGGATAATTACGCTGCACAGTTCATGTCATGCACTATTCCCAGCTGTCTCTAGACTCTCCCTCCCAGGTGCAGTTGGTCAATTTATCCAGTTGGTCGAGAGCAAAACCGAATTCTATCAGTTACACAAAGTGCTGTGTCAACGAAACAGCCTATGGGGTATTACAATATTACGGTACCTTGGTACAATTTAACATTAACAACAATTAACTTTCAAGATATCAAACAACAACATTACTTCAGATCTCTTTTCACGATGAGTTCTTAATGAAACACTTAAAAGTTATACAAAATGGTCTCGAAATGTGCTACTTTTTTGTGCTAAATTGTTGTAGAGGTGATTATATAGACTTGTTTTATATTTTTGTATGTTTTCAAACTGTCCAAGGTTGGAAATAGCAGCAGTAAAGTGCGACAATTTCATGCCCCTTTCAAAACGGCGAAAGCTGTGACCGCTTGACCTGTGACGTCACAACCTGATTACGATCTCACTCAAATGCCTGTTGTGACGTCAAAATGTCAGCGACATCACGCTAGAACTCCCACAGTTGGGTGAATCCTTCGTAACAACGCCCGACGTCATAGACCATGACATTTAGGGCGCAATCGTAATCAGGTTGTGACGTCATGCACCAGAGGTCACGGCTCCAATACGTTTTCCCCCACATGTGTGCTATTCGTGTCCTAAAACCCACGACATTATTTGAGAAAAAAAATACTAATTTGTTGTTTGGAACACTACTGGGTATGTTTTAATGCGAAGTAGTATAGAGTCATTTGGTATAACCTTTAAAGCGACTTTCTCAACACCGAGCGCTTTAACATAAAAGGGAAGAGAACTTTTGACTAGCATGGATACATTCTCGTCTCGCGAGACTCCCTACTGCGAGAAAGAGTCTCACGCGTAAATGGGAGCCATCCCCCCAAAATTTGGGGGGTGAGTAGGCGGCGTATGATTATCTGGCTTGTCACTGACCTGCTGACTCCGCCGAGTTAGAAGCGAATGCTAAACATAACGTGGGCTATATAATTGGGAAATGACTCTTTCCGTTTTGGAGCATATCAATCGCGAACAAATTATTGTCGGTATGTATACTTGGCCGTGAAAGCGAGTTATCTAATACAGGAAGTAGTTCGCGGGTAGACACGGCTCGCTTTGAGAATGATGTCATGCTGCCTCGCTTTGAGATTGGAGATTCAAAAATGTCACCAGTTTACATGAGAGTCGCTTTGGTCTCCCGCGGGTAGACACGGCTCTCTTTGAGAATGGCATGGATAGTGTATACTTTAACATAAAAGGGGAGAGAACTTTTGACTAGCATGGATAGAGTAGATGGTATGATATATTATATGAGCCTGATCAGACCGGTATGGTGTGACAAGTTACTCAAAATGTAGTTCTCTGAATTAAATCAAATATGTTCACAAGAAAAATATACTTAATCTAACTTATAAACAGATTGTAATATAGTGTTTATGATCCTTTCAAGAATTACGGTAATTCCCCTAATAATTCGATCACTGGAAGTGCGGCAAAAATGGCTTTTATTTGGAAATATTCTTGATGGCACCAGCTACAAAGTGCCACATTTTGTCATTATATGACTTTTCTTCAATTTGGATGAAGGATGGGAATGTTACTTTTTCTCTCTGTTTGAATAACAGAGTTGGAAAGTGAACTTCGTGTGATTGAATTATTAGGGGAATTACCGTAACAGTAGCATCTGACAAATGAAAAATGGCGCTTCACTAACTTCACGACAATGCACCATCTCTGACATGCAATTATTTTATCCAAGGTTATGCAGTGTCAGTTATATATAGTTTATCTCTTAAAACCTTATGATATTGAGAAGAAACAGATGTAAGTTTGGATGTCAACTAATTGTATCAGTATTGTATTGATGGCATGCTGATGTCATCATACCCAATTGATGTGGCATGTACATGTACGTCATAATAAGACGTGCGACACCATCGTCTTGTCGATATTATACGACATGATCACAATCAGACTCTGATGTCACAGGTCAGAGGTTATGGCTTTAATATGTTTTTCACCTCATCTGTTTTATTGTTAAAAAATCCAATCTGATGTCATATTTCATAGAAAAATATATTCACTTGTTCTTTATGCACCTTCTTTGTATGTTGTCGTTCAAAGTGTACAGGGGGTATTTGATAGTACATTTAACGACAGTTTCTCTTACTTGGTATGTAACTGTAAACCTAATCCAGCAATGGATCTGTCTTTCATGTAGGCCTAGATTCTATTGTTCAGGCCTTGGTCTTACTGAAAAGTCTCATTGTTGTATCCAGACAGATTTGTGTTCTCCTTTGTCTCCTCAGCCTTACATAAAAGATGAACTAATGATTTGATGAGACACCAACTTTTGGAGCAGGTTATAAATCAGTGTCCTGTAGTTTTATCTATTGAACATAATCTTCTGTTAAGGTGCCATTGTGACAATTATCCTATGTCCTATTCTTATGTAGCACGACATCCTGACGTTGTTCACGGCCCCAGCCCTGCAAGGTCCTAACAGACCAGACTCAGTAGATGGAGGAGAGTCCATATCTTCATGGTTTGTGTCCATGCAGAGAAGGGTGAAAGAACTTGGTGAGAAAGTTTCACCTCATCTGTGAGAAAGTTGATATTGCTGGATTTCTGTTGATCTCCATAGCCATGATAACTGATTAACCATGATTCCATGCAAGTACAGCCTTTGTAATCCTATTGATCCGGGTTATTATGTATTCTGGTGTCTACTATACTTATAAGATGATTCTGATCATGCTGGCCATTAACCAAAACATTGGAAAAACTGGGTCTTCTATTCAACCAGCTGGTATCATACTATATAATGGGTCACGTAACCTTTGGGTTCACTGCACTGGCTGTGATGTAGATTCAAGAAAGGGATGGTACGCCTTCAGTTTAATGGCCCTGTGGATAGTGGTTGTGGCAAATGTTAGTGTTCAATTTGTTCACAACTTAATACAGCCTCAACTTTCATCCACAGAGGATCCGTTTAAATTTGGGGGGAATGCAGCGCCACTTCTGGTGGTTCCACGTTTAATGATTCTACTGAAGGAGTGTCTGGCTTCTCAGCGCTGGAAAGAAGTGGTCGATATCCTAAGAGTTATGGCCCTTGGGTTCAAGAATACATCGGTCACTTTGTGGAAGGTAAAACTGAACAGCGTATTCAGCTTAATGAACTGTTCAAGTGATAATCACCAGACAGCTGCACAAATATAAACTATAAGAGTTTCAGGCTAAAACTATTGAGGGAGTAAGATTGACTATGGGCATAATCTGTTACTTCTAGACAGATCACATTTTAATAATGTATGGGGGGTTTTTTCAGGTTGGATTTGAGGTGATGATGTCGGACACAGAATCGAATAACGGTCTCTTGCTGCAACTAGTGAAGTAGGTCTTTCTCTCTTCTTTTTTTCGCCCAATTTTGTGCATCACTAGGGTGCCCGGTAGATTATTCAATTATGACTTTCGGTTGACAGATTATTTTCTGATTTGCTTTGTTATGTATCACATTGATATCACTGACTGTAGTTTTGCTTCCTTTACAGACAGCTGAAATTTCTAAATGATATCGAGGCCAAGGAAGTGACCTTGGAATATCTCAAGTATTTGCTATGCCAGAGTAAAATACAGGATGCAGTCCAAGTATTGCAGGTGAATTCAACCTTCAGGAGATTTTCTCAGTCTTTCGGAAAAGTATTTCATCTGCACCATTTTCAAAACTTGAATATTTTTTCAGGGATATAAGCATAACAGTGTGTCAGTTCTTGAATTTCATAGCTTTTATTTATTGAGCTGAATTTCCTGAAACACTGTACATGAAGTGAGGGAATATTGCCAAGGCTTCTTGCACATACATTTTCCCCTTTTGTCTTAATGTTAGTCCTCACAGACATATGGCAAGCAGCATTGGACAAGGTTAGTGACCGAGAGGACAACAGAGTCTGAATCTATGCTGAAGGCTTATCAGGGACTCGTCTGGTATGTGGAATGGCTTCAGGCAAAACACAGACTGAACTACCTCGAAGAACAATCACACTGTAAGTGATAACTCCTTTAATACTTGTTGTAGCAATTTGATAACTAATATTGGGTTTACACATAGATCACCATTCTGAAATAGTTTTCTATACGCAATACTGATGAATGACAGTTTAAAAAATATTCGAACATATGCTGTCAAATTTCTCACACATCCTCAGTACTGAACTGGCAAGTGATTGTCAAAGAAATCAGGGGAGATAAGTTGAAATCACATCAAGGGGAATAATTCTTTACTCTGCACAAAAGATCTCATATATAGTAATATCTCCACTTCATCCAGTTTTCTAACTTTAGACAAATTAATGGACACTATTATACTATGTAAATTTCATTTCCACTTTCCACTAGATGCATTTGACCAGATCCAGCCGAGTACAAGTTCCATGTTGAACCAGGAGGAGGTCATGAAGGTCCATGCTGACAAGGCTCTCTCAGCTTTTGAGTCCCTCAACAATACATCTGGTGTTCTAGATATTTTTATAATGAAACAAGTAGAGGTTTGTCATTTCAGTATACATTCTTATCTCACAAATAAATTGATCATTCATGTTCAATTCATCTCTAAAGCAAAAATGGAAATCATTTTTCAAAAGTTGTACTTATTTTTAGGCGAATTGGATCCAAGTGGTACAGTACCTGTGAAGATGATTTATACCTCAGTAATACAATGTAGTAAATTGCAGGTGATGTTTATGATATTTGCTGAAAGATTTACTGAAGCTCTCATCTACAATGTGGGAGTTCTAACCAGTGTTATTTTAAATACTCCATATGCCATATCTGTGGTCATTCTGCACACAGACGGGGACAGCACATACCAAAATTATGTTTCCAGACAATAACATTTAAAAACTTGAATGGATTCTTTCTAAATTTGGTATATCGGTTCGTAGCCTGAAGGTCTCGCGTGAGATTGTTTTTCATGTCGATCTCCTTGTAGGTGATGCCACCTGTGGGCCAAGTTAACATTTTGATAAAACTGAACAGATTCAATGTTCTATTTCCAGTGTCAGGGGATCTTGCTTCAAGATCACGGTTGAGATTGTTTTTCATGCCAATCCACCTATAGGTGGCACAGCCTGTGGGCCAAGGTAAAATTGCGTTTCCGGACAGTAACATGTGAAGACCTGAACGGATTCTTTCCACATTGTATGTGGGTACCTTCTCTCAAGTTATCATTTGGGAATGTTTTTTGTGCCGATTCGCACCACCTGGGGGCCATGTTAAATTGTTTTTCCTAAGTTTTACGTTTTTTACTCTTTTCACAAATAACGAATCTTTCCTTCACTTAACAAGCGGAAGGGATGCCTCCTCGATCGTATTCGATTAACTGTATCTAGTTTTCTGTGGCGTTACATTTTGCCAATTCATCTCATTATTTCTCTTCATACATGTATTTGCAATATGGATTTCAGTTGCTGGAGTATTATAATCGTACAGAAGAGGCAAACACTATTCTCAATCAGTATGCGGAGAAAAACCCTGAAAACCCTAATGCTCATCGATACCTGTACTGGTTCTTGAAGCGGACTAAAGCTGCACGTGAAGACCTGTGCCAGGCACTCAAGGTGAGACATCTTACCAATACATAGGTGACATTCAACAATATGTGTCAAAGAAAAATACTAGCAAAGTTGAATACTTCCTTTATTATATATACTTAACTATTATTGATATTATATACATCACACATTCAAAAAGCCAACCTTTTCATAGTTTTACATGTGAACTTTGCAATTACCATACTAACTTTTTGTTGAAAGTGAAAGCAACATGGGAAACCATATCAACTTCTTTTGGACATGTAGTGTCTAATTTGGTACATACCAAAAGGCTCGTGTACTAATGTATGTGGTAGAATATACAGGTGAAGTTTGCTAAAAGTGCCTAAATGTCATTACTGGATTACTGGATCAGACTAAAGGAGTGAGTGAGTGAGCTAGGGTTCAATGTTGCATTCAGCAGTATTTTGACCATATAGCAACAATATAACTAACTCCTGTATCATTAGTTGGACAGCCATCATGTACAGCCATCATGCAGAGGAAACTTATCTTCCCCTCATGACAACAGACTTAATGGGACAGTATTGGTATGAAGGATTGAGTTTGGTACCAAAAAACTGCCAAAGGGTTAGAACAGTTACTCAATATTTGGAATGCATAGGTTGATTCCTGGTTTAGGATGCTCATCAGTGAATTTTATTTTCAGAAGCTGTTCGATGTTCGACACCTTTATCCTATATCCTTCCCGTCAGCGTTCAGCAACCCTTTCTTATGCCATACAAAGTTAATTGATTTTCAGGGGCTCATATTCTCGAAAGGATGAAGGCTGGCATTTTTTATTTTTATTTTAGCCATTATTTTAAATTGTTTCCCTTTTGCAGGCAATTTTTTTAATTTATTTATTTTTGTATTATTTTTTATTATTTTTTTCATATTTGCTTTGAAACCAAGGTAGCATCGTAAAACTTAATTTCTAATTGACTATTCTGGTAGACAAAATTGACCAAACAGATCCAAACTTTCACCGAAAGAAGCCTGTAGGGGTCCAGTTTATTTTTCCCAAGAAAGCAAAGTTTGTTTGCTATGTTTTGATGTCCAGCCCATTTGTGTGCTCGATTAGTTCATTGAACACATTTAGCAACATAATACTCTCATCCACTGTAAAATCATGATCCACTATTTTAAGATGTGGATGGAGAGGCATGACTTCTCAACAATGCATTTGGATACCAACATAATTTGTGATAATTTTCCGTGAAAAGGAAAGGAAAACTAGAAAATGGCAGCATAAAATTCATGAACTGATATGAAAACCATAACCGCACGTGGAAGCAGACTTGTTGACAAATATACTAGATTAAAAAAATATATCCCTCTTCCGATATGCTGTCACATCAAGGGAGACCACCCATTATTGAATGATCTCCCTTCTTTTATAGAAAATAAAATCACATGTGCATCTTAGACAAATTTATAACAGTATTTTCACGAATTGACAATGCTCAATTTATTTTAGGAAATCACAGGTTTATACTTTTACTGTAGCAATCCACTTCTGGTCTATTCACGAACTTACATTTCCTAGTTTAGAGCGAGATAACTTTCTATGAACCATGCAAAAATTGAGCAACAGTGGAACAAGTTTGCGCATACATGAAAGTCGCTCACTTTGGCAGTCTTTCCAGGTGGATCGAATTTTCAGGTTGCAGGTATTCTGAAAACATTTGTAGGTTTAACTGGGAACAGTTTCAGTTCAAAAGAAGAAATTAAGACATCAAATAAATAAATAAAATGAGTGGGATATCAATTACAGATTCGGCAGCATTATATTATAGAAGATATGGTTCAGTGGTTAGGAATATATCCATGCAGCAGAGCCTGAGAAACAAGACATTATCTTTGTATAAACTTATCTACTATTATCTGACAAATTTCTGTTAAATTTAGATCCATGGATTGAAGTGCACCTATATTGACCTACATAGGCATTTATCATCTTTGTATGTTCCACATCTTTGTAGGCATATGTCACTTTAGTGCCATCAGATTCATTGAGCCTGAAGCTGTGTCAGCTACTACAGTCTATAGGTATGTGAACTAAAATCTTTTTGTATTCATTCTTTGTCCATCTGTCACATGTTGTGCATGTTCCCCCGAGTGCTTTTCTAGTTTTTTAATGTTTTGATTACTACAGTGTGACCTCACTATAAAGTGCCTCAATATAGCGCTGATCTTATATAGTGGGTTCTATGGTGTCCCTCAAATTAACAAATAAATATTTCAACCCTTTTGTGAGGCTGAAAAATCTATACGGTGGTTTATATTTAGACTAAAGTACAACACACTAAATGGGTTTCTGCTAGGTTTTAGCAGAAAAGAAAACTGTTAAACTTCTTTTTCGTTTTGGTAGAGTATGACCAAATTTGTAGCTCTAAATATACTCTGTATAAGCTTAGCTCATAATCAAATCGAGAAATTTGATCTTGGAAATATAGATCAAGGTCAGTCATCTTCAACAATTTTCTGACCTACTCTAACTTAATTGCATATGGAACATGAATTCAGAGATCTTACGACTTAACATATACAACTTGACTTTTAGAAAATAGGTCAAGTTTAATGATATTCAATAGACTTAAGGTCCAGGCATAAATAGTATAAATTTGAACAATGTAGATATAATCCTTCATGAAAATATTGTACTAAATAGAATCTGACCTGGATAAAATAGGTCACAGTCAGTCATCTTCAGCACACCTCTGGACCATCGCAAGATGTACACAAGAGTATCAATTTGGAAAGCCTAGCTATATTTTTCTTGTTATATCATAGAAAACAGTATATGACCTTGAAAAATAGGTCAAGGTCAGTCATCTTCAGTAAACCTCTGAACCATCGCCAGATGTATACATAGTATTAATTGGGAAAGCCTAGCTATATTTCTTCATGTTATATCATAATAAACCGAATAAGACCTTGAAAAAATAGGTGAAGGACTGGGATAAGCTTCTAGTCAATCACCAGTTGTATTTGTAATATAAATTTGGAGACCCTAGCTTTAATCCTTCAAAAAACATAGCAAATAAAGTGCCTCAATATAGCGCCGATCTTATATAGTGGGTTCTATGGTGTCCCTCAAATTAACAAATAAATATTTCAACCCTTTTGTGAGGCTGAAAAATCTATACGGTGGTTTATATTTAGACTAAAGTACAACACACTAAATGGGTTTCTGCTAGGTTTTAGCGGAAAAGAAAACTGTTAAACTTCTTTTTCATTTCTGAGAAATGCTTTAGTTGCCATATAGCCTACCATTCCTCGTGATTGCAGGCAGTGGACCATCGGACATCTTGCCATACATATTTGATCTTTTGGATTATCCATCTTGGAAGGAGAATCTAGAAGCTTGGGCATGCCTACATCAGAACTTAGTGAACATATTTTCAAAGTAAGAGAAATGATGTTTGTAGATGTGTTATCAAGGTATCGAAAGTTCTCTTCCGATGTGCTGTCACATCAAGGGAGACAACCCATATTGAATGATCTCCCTTGGTATACAGAAACCAGTGATCTTTCCACTGTTGTATATAATTTTCGCTGAACACATCATCCTCATGTCAAATGTTTTTAAATACAGAATAATTTTTGGAGTGAAAAAATTAGTATGGAATGAAATATGAACCCCAAACCTCCCAACAATGGGCTTTTCTTACCAGTTAGATATTATGACTCCGAAGAAATCATTTGAGAATACTGGTTTAACATCTTCGAGTACATCTAACAAGAACATAAAATAATGCCAAAGCTAGAGGGATAAACTACTCTCTGATTGATTCATGAACAAGATTTCCTCTCTCGTATATATTTTCCTCCTGAATGTCTCCATTCTGTGTACGTGTACATGTATATATTTGATCTGTTTGCCCATTCGTTCACTCTGTTTATCCCAGAACATCAATTTTCCTATTATTTTTGCTCTGTTCAGGTCACCCAAGGACAATACAGCTGCGGTTAAGAAATGTTGGGACATGCGATCAACTTGGTGGCCTCCATATCATTTTGCTGTAGAAAATGTTTTCATGCAGACTGATGGCACCACAAGACCTGAGATAGATGTTCGATCCTACAAGGCAGCTGTGGCAATTTTTCTGCTGGGGCCAGGTAAACTTGAATCATTTGAAGAAAGATGGAACTTGAACAAGATGTACACATCATGGCTCAAGATATTTGAAATCAGTTTGGTGGCACCAACTGTGCCTGTGGTGACATCCTAAATATTAAGAAGAACAATTGAATTCCACAATATATTTGATGAACATGAAGGTTCTCCTTAGTCGTCTGTCCCTTTTTTACCCCTCGGCCATTTTGGCCCTGGGGTATTGTCGTCGCCATGTACATCCGTCCGTCCATTACCGCATTTTAGACAAAACCGCTCATGATACAGTGACCAAATTTTGGGAACTTATTTATCTAGGTAGAACTATATCTGCGGAACTATGTTTGATACAGCTATTACATTTTGAAAACTTATTTATATAGTTGTATTTTAGAAGTCCATAGAAAATTAGTCATCTTAGCCCTTATTTTACAGAGTTACACCCCTTTCAGGTGCAATAGTATCTGATTTTGTGATACATGCTTGAATGTAACCAGTTATATCTAATTAACTGTGTTTGGTACAAATTATGATGATTTTTTTTTATCTATTTGTATTCTAAATGCCTACAAAAGAATTAGTCGTCTCGGCCGGGCTCCAATACCCCTCGGCCGGCCTCAGCTATCAGTTATTGTCTACACTCAGCAATCATGCATTGCATAAGATGTATTTTCAGAACTTTGACAATATCATCTAGGTTAACAAAAATCTGATCTAGTAAGGTTGACTGTAGTTCTCTCATTTTCAAAATATATAAACCAGGTCAGCTTTTACCAAGGCCCTAATAGATGGGAAATTTTTACGCTTAGTTTTTGGTAGAGTATGACCAAATTTGTAGCTCTAAATATACTCTGTATAAGCTTAGCTCATAATCAAATCGAGAAATTTGATCTTGGAAATATAGATCAAGGTCAGTCATCTTCAACAATTTTCTGACCTACTCTAACTTAATTGCATATGGAACATGAATTCAGAGATCTTAAGACTTAACATATACAACTTGACTTTTAGAAAATAGGTCAAGTTTAATGATATTCAATAGACTTAAGGTCCAGGCATAAATAGTATAAATTTGAACAATGTAGATATAATCCTTCATGAAAATATTGTACTAAATAGAATCTGACCTGGATAAAATAGGTCACAGTCAGTCATCTTCAGCACACCTCTGGACCATCGCAAGATGTACACAAGAGTATCAATTTGGAAAGCCTAGCTATATTTTTCTTGTTATATCATAGAAAACAGTATATGACCTTGAAAAATAGGTCAAGGTCAGTCATCTTCAGTAAACCTCTGAACCATCGCCAGATGTATACATAGTATTAATTTGGAAAGCCTAGCTATATTTCTTCATGTTATATCATAATAAACCGAATATGACCTTGAAAAAATAGGTGAAGGACTGGGATAAGCTTCTAGTCAATCACCAGTTGTATTTGTAATATAAATTTGGAGACCCTAGCTTTAATCCTTCAAAAAACATAGCAAATACTAGAATATGACCTTGATAAAATAGGTCAAGGTCGGTCATTTTCAATAGGCTTCTGACCCTTCACCAGATGCATACGTAGTATGAATTTACACTGCCTGGTTGTAGTCCATCTTGAGATATCGTGTTCACAGACGGACAGACAGACGACGCTGACGACGACAATACCCTTCAGGCAAAATTTGCCCGATGGGTAAAAATTAATATCTTATTAACCCTTTCACTGTTTAACCTGGGTTCTCCTGCCATGTCGCGGCCTTTACAAGAATACTGTACACTTAGACGTGTCGCCCATGCTTTGATGTCAAAATAATAGGAAATGCCATTTGCGGATGCGCCAGTAACGACGGAATTACCTTCTGTTTGATCAGCGTGTCTGTCTATGCATAGAATTACGCCCGCCGACGTAACGTCACTGTCACAGAACGACTGCGAACTTGGACGTACACTGCACGTCATGAACACAATGAGGAGATAAAGCAGTGACGTGCACTGCACGTCATTAACATTGAAAAGGTTAATGCTCCTCCGTTGTATAAGTAGAAATTCCCGTCTCTCATAAGCTGGAGTGTCCACCAATCATTATATCTCTTTAGCTGCCGTTAAAGCTTGCGTCTTCTTTTCGTTAGTTCAGCGGAAAACACAACCGGGGTGACTTAGACTTCCATTACACTGGTGTATATTCAGGGAGTGCAGATTGAGCTTTAACCATGATCAAAAGAAGAAGAAAGAGAATGGGATCCTCTCAGAACAAGTGGATTAGTCCAATCACACAGGTGTTATGGTCACATGTCCTAAAGCTATTGAATATTCACAGATACGGTCAATGAATGTGAACTTCAGCTGAACAAAGTAAGATCCTATAGTGACATATACAATGGGGAAACATTGATAGGATATTAATTTATTAAGATTTGTGATAATATCCTCAGTATTGCATTACTCTCAATGTGTAGAAAAGTGATGGTTCTCTATAACATAGATGTTAGCCTTACAGTACCACTGTTATTTGCATAATTGGATGCATTATTAAATTGAATAACAAATGATTTTGTTTCAAACAAGACTGAGCGGATCAATTCAGTTTGACATCATGGATTCACAGATATCTCTTTTGTAGCATGGAGCTGCATAAAAGTTTTTATTGTGAAAATCGGTCCTCACTTGACTATGAATGCTGTATGTATTAATCTCTTAAATTACAGAAAATGATTTCTCAAACAGAGTGGAAGATCTTGTGGATGAATCATCTGTACTGAAAATACAAGAGGCAAGGACTTTGATGGGAAAAACTGATGTAACATGAATTCATATTAAATTGGCTATGCTTCAAATATTCCTGTATCAAAGTCTGGGCTATCAGCATGACGGGAAGATGTACAAAGGAACAAATTTTGGATTAACTGGCAAACGCAATTCAAAAGCAGTTGAGAAGGTGGAAGGCTAGAACTGTTATTCAAGAGATCGGAGTCCTATGTTCTGATAGGACAACTGGAGGTCTGTCAGAACAATGAAACTGGAGACACTATAGCCACCTGTACGCAGCAGTACAGGTACACATAAGTAAAATGGAGATAATCATCCAGGTGAAAATGCTGCATCTAAGGAATTCCTTGGACACTATTGGTGGTCCTAGAAATCGACTGACACTAAAGCAGTTCATTCAACTTTCCAGGGCTTGTGTTTTGAGGCGAGTGATTGTATCCTTTAACCTTAATCACTCGCCTCAAAACACAAGCCCTGCTTTCCTGAATTTCCTTAAAAAAATCATGTTATATTCAAGGAAATATGAAATAACTGTTGGATAGCATGCTGTCAGTGTCATATTAGTGATTTGAGGGCAAAAATATGTGTGTAAAGAAAGAAATGAATGGAGCGCAATTATCTGATTTAATGTGAAAGATCGGATGGTAAACCTGTTCTGGGTCTGAAAGGATGATTACCTCTGTGTCAGATGCTAAACATAGCAAGAAAACAGATGTGGGAATTGAATGAATAGTCTGGGAAATGTTATCATTGAATAGTGGGGAGCATGCTTTTAGTGGACAACAGAAAGTGGTTGTAGGAATGTATGGAACTACATTACTTGATTGTTTCTTCTGAATACCTCTGAAGCAGATTTAAAAGATGGTGACATGAAATGTTTCTGTTTGGGAATAAATTATATTGAAACTATCTTTGTTGTGTTACAAATATCTTAACTGCAACATCAAGCTGTGTTACAAATATCTTAACTGTAACATCAAGCTGTACTAAGTGATTTCCTTGAATAGGTTCGGCGGTTCTCATCACCGTCAGATCACCGAAGTTAAGCAGCGTTGAGCTCGATCAATACTTGGATGGATGACCGGGTGCTGTACTGACTGGGCTGATCAGTGTCCAGGATAATAGGAACTGTGGACACTCTCGTGTTCTGGCAAATGTTGGCACCATCGTGATTTGACTGAAAAAATGTTGAAAACAGCGTTAAATCCTACTCACTCACCCAG
Source organism: Hanleya hanleyi (assembly GCA_036873755.1). Taxonomy (NCBI): domain Eukaryota; kingdom Metazoa; phylum Mollusca; class Polyplacophora; order Lepidopleurida; family Hanleyidae; genus Hanleya; species Hanleya hanleyi. Next base: position 61,482 of record JAVTVY010039998.1, on the reverse strand, counting down.
TTTCCTTGAATAATTGTGCCCCAAAACTTCAAACGGACTGGAAGAGGACTATAGAATAGGGTTATCCAGCTTATGGCTAAGGGGAGCAAATCTTGTAACTGCTGAAACACCAGTGCCCTCTCCCTCATTGAATTACAATACTTTCATTGGTGGATAGTCATATCCTGATACAACCACCTCGCTGGGGGTCTAATAACACCCCAGCCACCAGTCAGATTTTTGGACCGGATTCGGGGCCTTCGCGCACATCGCCGGAAGTGACATCATATATAGTAAAATAGATGTTTAACGAAAACTTTGATTACTTTTCAAGTCTGCATAATACCTCCGTTGACCTAGCGTTAAAAAGAATTATCTGGAGATAATTTTCCGTTTATCTGGACAGAGCATATGAAAAGTAGTTCGCTCATGTGCAACACTAAAGGAGTCGTTTGGTCGGATTCAAACTGAACCGTGCGTTGGTTGGTTTCCCCTATACGTCATAGCAACGTAGTAAAGGTCAACTTCCGCTATTGGAGGCAGGGATGTTATTGGAGCCTGCGCTGTGGGGAGGTTGATCCTGATACTGTATCTCAATCAGATAGAGGGCACTGGTGTGCCAGCAGTTATAGTATTTGCTCACCTTGGCCATCAGCTGTACAACCCCATTGCTGTGTCAGTCCGTTTGACTTTTAGTTTTTGGGCAATAAAATTAGAAAGACTTAAATTCTTCAGACAAAGGAGTACTTTACCTTTATTTTATATAGGTTCCTATTACAAAGGTTAACTCTTTAAAGAAATATAACCAACTGTTTCACTGTTGTTGAGGGCAATAACCTATTATTATTACACTTTGTGAAGCCATGTTTCCGCTTCGAGGTCGACGTGGGCGCTGCCATGTTGCCTGTGGGATGTGACTAATGATGTCAGCATTCAGGACGTCACAGCTAACGTCTATGGACATTTGAGTTATTCTGCGTCAGAGTTTTAATTAGAGGAAAAAAGTGGCGCAGCAAATCCCACGGGGGTAATTCCTAAAAGGAAATTGGTTTAGGTTATTTCCGCCAACTGAAAAATTCTTCCTCAAGTTTTTCAACTGAGACTTACCCGATTCAATTTAGACAAAATTTGAAGCTGAGTGGTAAACTAAAAGAGCATCCTCCGCTATTGTCCAGTGATTTGAGTTGAACAATGATGCTTCTAAGTTCGTAAACATTTTCATGACTACACTTAAACTACTGAATCAACTAGAATGTCGGTGAATTTACTGGGTTTCTTCTCATGCAAATTACCGGCATGACCAGCACGACCAACCTTAAACGACGTTTTTAAATGAGTATACACTCACTTACGCTCATCACATCAGTGTACGCCGTGGTAAGCAACAAAATATTCAATATTTCATTTATTTCGCATTCTATCAACATTAAACATTTATAAACAATGTTTCTATTCGTTACTAAATCAAACCTGCTTCAATTATTGCCTTTAAACTCCATTTAAATGCACAATCAAACGTAGAAAACGGAAGTTAAAACTAAAAATTATCTCCCCTAGGAGAGAGAGTTATCCGCCCCTAGGAGAGCTCTCACTCTTCCCAACGTGGTTACTATATAAGACAACGCCAGCCCATTCTCGCCCTCTTTCTCATTGTAACAACCGAGACCAGTAGTGAACTAGGCCGCGGTCTGAGGGGAAGGACGGGAGGGCGCATTAAATTGAAGCAGGTTTGATTTAGTAACGAATAGAAACATTGTTTATAAATGTTTAATATTCGCTTCCTAAATCGTAAACCTGCTTCAATTATTGCCTCAATACCAACAGGAGGAAGGAGAGAAACCTCGGCCATGTAGCAGATTCAAAGGCAGGCTAAGTAACCGCTGGGAAGACACAGACATGGATATGAGCATGAGACATCAATAATCAAACAATTGAAACCCTGGTCAATGACAGTAAAAAGGTTAAAATGTGGATAAGATACAGTTGTACTTATCTTGATTGTCTACATCCATGTAGCTGTGCTCGTGGTGTGGAAGTAATTACTACCGAGAAAGGACCCCTACCCGCAGGTCGATAGGTCTACTGTGGAAGTAATTTCAACCGAGAAAGGACCCCTACCCGCAGGTTGATAGGTCTACTCGGGAAGCCATCTATACCAAGAAAGGACCCCTACCCGCAGGACGATAGGTCTACTTGGTAAGGCTTATCTGCATGCAGATTCTTGGCTGTTCCTAAGTCCGGGTGAAGCAGAACCAGTCCGTGCCTAGAGGTCGCCAAGCCACACCATTCTCAGTCCACAATCGTCTTACGTCCAACTTGCTTCTTGGGAGTTGAGCGTAGATGACGCAGCTGAGATCATGAGAAGGAAGTCAGATTCAACCTGTAAGACACAATCAAAACCGCAATTAAGGTAAAGATCACACTCACCATGGAGTCGGGCATCTTAGAGTGATGATTTAGTGTCCGACATCTCTTAGAGGATCCAAGGTCGTCCATCTGACTTATTTCTTCCTTCAATATGTGATCAATCAAATGTGGACCAATAGTATGAATGAGATGAGATGATACAGCAATTTGCAGATTTGCTGCGATGATACAAAATGCCGCCCCCCCCCCTTTTTTTGAAAATTTAGTTGACCACGTGCTGGGCCGCTATCAGCGGCCCAAGCGTGGTCATCCTATCTGACTGGACTGACATATCTCTCAGATAGAAATTGGTGAACGTGGAGTTCGCCGTCCAGGCACAAGACTGGACAATGTCAAGGAGGAGCAGGTTCTTCCATAAATCTCAACAAAAGAAACCTGGCCGGTAAAGCCGAGGGTAATAATGGAGTAGTAATAGAAGATACTAATCTAACCTATCTTTTGAGTGTCTTCCTCCATGTAGCTGGGATGACACAGATAAGGGAATAAACATGAGACAATCAACAAGCAAAAAGAAAAACCCTGGTCAGAGACGAAAGGGTAAATCATGGATATGATACAGATATACTTATTCTTGAGTGCCTCCATCCATGTAGCTGTGGTCGTGGTGTGATATGCAAACTCTACCAAGATGTCAGGATCCTCTACCACTCGGGTTGTTAGGTCTTCTTGGTCTTAGAGGGCGCCAAGCCACGCCATTCTCAGTCCACCAACGACTTACGTCCAACTTGTCTTGTGAGTTGAGCGTAGGAGACACAGCTGAGATCATCCAGAAGAAAGTCAGTTTCAAGCTGAAAGACACAAGCAAAACCATAGTTAAGGTAAAGATTAAACTCTCAAAGTGTCAGACCTCTTAGATTGATGATTAGAGAGTCCATGGTCGTCTATCCGACTTATTCCTTCCTTCAAAGACGATCATGATGAAGAGCAAGATGGCTGCCTTGCTGCAATGGTGACAAATTCTGCCCCCCCCTCTCTTCCTGAAAGAACTAACCACGTGCTAGGTAGCCCTTAGTGGCCCAAGCGTGGTCACACTATCTGACTGCACTGACATATCACACAGGAATTTGTGAACGTGGAATTTGCTGTCCAGACACAAGACTGGACAATGTCATGGAGGGACAAGTTCTTCCATAAAGGCCATGTGTAGCGATGGCACGAAACACATTAGAAGAAGCAGAAGACAGTAGTGGGGGCGTCAATAGTATATCTACCTTCTGCCAATTGATAAGACTATTTTATGGTCTTCAACTACGCGGCTTTTTTAAATATCAAGCCTTGCGGACAGGCGAAGGGACATGATAACCGTAGCCGAAGCCGCGAACGAAATCGGTACGAGTAAGTTAGTGGCGGATGGCCCGAACAGGAACTAGCAGAAGATCGTCCACGCGGCCTGTACAAAGTCTGACAACGCAGGAATGGAGTACGAACGTTGAGCGCACGGACCTGAACGAACAGACTCATTTTTGGCGATAAATTCAGGAATGGGCCGAAAAAGGAATGCAAGACCAATCCGCTGTCCAGGTCATAGAAGATCTTTCAAGAGCATAAAGTTGAGACACTCTGGACGCCAAAGCAAACGCCGCCACAAAGGCCGTCTTATAAGACACAGCTTTTATAGACGCGGACTCTAGGGTTCAAAAGGTGGTACAATCAGAGCACACAGAACCACACCGATATCCTATTTCGGTAACAGTTGGCGAGTACAACGCGACTGTAATGCGAAGGCGCGAAAAAGCGCAGAGATATAATCGATAAGGCTAATGTTGGTACCAAAAGTAAGACGTAACACCCAGCCAGAGCAGAACGATAGCCTTCCATGGTGCTAATATGAGACTTCCTATCCTGGTGAAGGTGAAGGAGGAAGTCAATTACGAGGGAAATAGAGTCGGGAACGGTATCACGACCTCGGCACCAGGACAAATAATCCGCTGTAGAGACCGAACCCGAAAAACGAACGTAGTGAGTAAGGTCCTACATAATAATAAGCAACCCTAAGGTTGATGACCGAACCATAATGTCAAAGTCTAACCATTGGTGTAACGGTCTATACAGGAATAAAGTACTTGATGGAGAAAGTCGGAAAAAACTGTCCCCCAAGTACACCACGAAAACATTGTGTTGTTTAAGCACAATCCAAAGGTAAACGGATCCCAACATAATGTTTGTGTGTAAAAGTCAACATGGTACTGTGTTAATACAACACTGTGCTGAATTCAATAAAAGGCGACTAGTCCGTCATTCACAATCCCGCCGTCGTCCTCAGAGAATATCCACGTCCATAATCCAAAGACCTATTCCATATAACAGTATTTGACCAAATACTGTTGATTCCAATACAATTTTGAAATTCTGAACTCCAGACTGGAAACAACAAGGTCTGAACAGAATTCTCTTCGTAGAGTAACGACGAACGTAAGTAAATCACAATGCGAAAAAACCCGACAGGAATTGATACCAGTGGATGGTAGACGCCAAACGAACGGACTTCCCCTCCCGCCGACGACCGACGATAGAGAATCAAAGGAAGTGCCGATGAATGGATATAAAATATGCATCTCGCAAATGAAGAAATGACGTGACAAACGGCGTTATGGCGTACCGGAAAACGTCTAACCGATGTAATAGAACGACGCACAGGTGTATGAGAGACACATGACGGCGTAATGATCAAAGTTTGTGTGAAGACGTAAAATTGAATACACACTGGCCTAATGCAGGACTGTGTTATTTGTTAAACATGAGATTTCATAAAGAGTTTTAGAAAAACATCGTCAGACGATCATTTCAATAGAATTTAAAATCTCCGCCAAAAACCAAATATTTAGCGACGTACGTCCGAAGACACTCAACACGTGGCCGACTCAAACGAGTCCAACATTCGCCCCAACAAATAGATCGGGCACGGAATTAAATAAACTATGTCCAGATTAAACCGACAACGGAGAAATAGACACACGACGTTGTTTATTAGCTTTCTTCTTTTTGGAAGAAACATGTGGTACCGATAGACAGAGGCGAAATAACATGTGGCCAAGAATTCTTTTATCTGACGAAGACAATGGAATGCACCGAAAAGATCGACTTGGTCTTTGTCAAGCCGAACAAAGGAACGGGTTTGGGATCGACCCTAGACAATGAAGCTCCGGTACGGGTCAAACTGTCTAACAACCTAGAAATATCTTCGTGTAGAATAGCCCCGCTTGGCTAAATATATACCGACGCGGGCGAAACTGGATCTTGACCCACAACATTTCATATCCCAAAGAAATTTCTAAAACCCGTCTGTAGCATGTAAAAGATAAGCACGACGAACTTGGGCATAATTCTTCCAAGTCGTCGCCCTATAATACACATTCCGCGCACGTGGACGCACGACAACACAATTCTTTACAAGAAACACAAGCCGTGTGGGAGTCCAAAGGGGACAAATTTTACCCGCACGTACGACAAGGAATAAAAAGTCGGAACCTCAGACATAATACAATAAGTAAGTTCCGAATAAACAACACAAGTCACACTTGATAAAGGATACACCAGCGAAACACTAATGTTGTAAATTGAATCTGAACACTTCCCTAGATGTGCACTGCTCGAGAGCAAACAGGAGAAAGAGGACGAGAATGGACTGGCGTTGTCTTATATAGTAACCACGTTGGGAAGAGTGAGAGCTCTCCTAGGGGCGGATAACTCTCTCTCCTAGGGGAGATAATTTTTAGTTTTAACTTCCGTTTTCTACGTTTGATTGTGCATTTAAATGGAGTTTAAAGGCAATAATTGAAGCAGGTTTACGATTTAGGAAGCGAATATAAGTTTTACATAATAAGGTTTGGAATAGGATTGCTGATAAATATAGTCACTCAAAAATAAGATGAGTACTCCTTTAATTTAGGATGTTGGTAACTTGCCATTGGATATTGCTCACAATCGTATTTCATGCATACCAGCAAGCATTGCCCACAATACAGTTTAGTTTGTCAACATTTGCCCACAGGTGGCACCATCTTGGGGCCAATTTAACATTAGCACCTCAAGGCAATGGGGGCAATAAGAATAGTATATCCTAATGAATTCTTGCCAAATATGTGGGTACCTCGTCACAGAATGTTACGTTCTGTTTCAAACCTGCCCATGTGGCACTACCTGGGGCAACTTCAAACTTTGCAGCGTTTTATTTTACAGGACTCGAGTGGATATACTACATGTATGGGTGAAAGCATTAGCCATGTTAGCTCTATCAGTCTGTTCACTCCGCACAACACTTCAACAAGAGCTCATGCCAATGTTCCTATTTACCATCCTCTTCAACTTCTCTAGCCAAGTTGACTACATCACAAAGCTCTTTACATCTACAGCTATGCGATGTTTACATCAGAGCTTGGAGATGTTTACATCTAGCTTTGTGATGTTTACGTCTAGAGCTTTGTGATGTTTACGTCTAGGGCTTTGTGATGGTTACATCTAGAGCTTTGTGGTGGAGTCAACTCGGCGAGAGAAGATGCATGCTATCATGATTTATGTGACATAACTGACATGCCACCTGAACTGGAGAAAGATAAAACATCCTGCTCCGATAATGGCAACTGACTGAATCTTGTGCACAGAGTGAAATACAACAAAATCACTCGCAAAAGCTCTTGTGCTGGTCATCACAAGAAATAAACAGATGCAACTTCATTTAGTTTGATTTCATTTATTACATTTTCATCTATCATTCTCTTCTTTTCGATAACTCTGGATACATTCATCTCATCCGACAGATGTCGAGGTGTGATATTTTTTACATGCTATCAGTCTTTCTTAAAACAGTTATTGGGTGGCCACATTACTGCTTCATAACCTCCAGTGGAGTTCTTTTACTGACTCTTGGTTGATGAAATCAGTGTTATAACATTTACAAATACAAGTTGATGACTTTCCAATGAGTATCACCGAGCATTGGCCATAATTGCTGCAACACCTGCAAAGAACAAATAAAAAATTAATGATCAAGTGATACACGTATAGTATTAAATATAGAATTCTGATTCTGCATTGAAACACAGAGGAAACATGGAGACATAAAAGTATGCTAGTACAATGTACATGGACATCTGATAATCTGTGTGTAATGCGACGTTTTCCACGTCATTCATGTAAACTCTAACAAGTTTCTATATCATGCCATATGGTAATGTGTTAACCTGTATGGCTCGCATACATTCCCATATATGTTAAACCAAATGTTGTAGGTACACCCTATGTGGGTCCCCTTAGATCATGTAGGTGAACCTGTTCAGTCATTCGCCAGACGTTATCCTTGAATAAAGATGTTAATGGCTATTCACAATACATAAGGATATACAAGATATAACTGACCCTGCTTGGGATCAGCTTATCGTGTCATTTTTAACAGTGTTCTGCTTTATCAAGGTTCAAAATACCTTACATTTAAGTATTGGTACCCAAGATAATGTCAGTAGGTTTTGTTGTACATGTATATACATATATAGTCAACACTTACTTTCAAATGTGATTTTCTCTGTGATGTTTTTAGTTTTGATATTTTCTTCCTGGTTGGCCACATACACGTGTTTATCATTGCCTAATTTCCAGCCATATTTGGATATCCATGTGTTCACCTGAAAATCTGTAACAGATTCATCTCCATGAAAGCACCATGAAATATGTCCACTTCAGGGTGAAACTCTGTATATAGTTCATGTAAGAGGAAATACCACTTTTCAACATGACTTTACATGGAACATTGGCTGAACACTTGCCCATTTCCCACTATTGGAAATCCTGTAAATTTACGTCACCATGACCAATATGCCCGAAACTCCTGTTTGCATACACATTCAGATTGACTCATCCTGAACATCCGTTGAGTATCATGGCTTCTGACCAAATGCAATCCGCTTATTCTGTTGCAAATGGAGTGGGCTCACAATATCACAGCAAAACAGGCTTACCATAATCCCTCTACTATGCTTATTGCTTCAGCTTGGACTTTCAGCTGAGGGTCCTTTGTCTGTTAAACACATTGTAGCAGTGTTTATTTCTACCGATTCTGGCAGGATCCTGACAGAAACCACCCCTGTCTATGTTTCAAAACAATGATCAAAGAAAACAGGTGGCAGGGATATGAACGTTGTTTTAAAAATAAATCCAGGACGGTTTTAGCCACTGATGTCTTAGACTGAACAAAATCATTGATGAGTAGAAATAAACATCGCTACAATGTGTCAAATAAACAAAGGCTCTCGGATGAAAGTTAATGATGATGCAATAAGCATAATAATAATACAATCCGGCCCCCTATCATAATTCAGTCAACCCCAAATTTGGAGACAAAATTTAATCGGTAGTTCTAATGAACTTGATCACCCTTTAAATTCATTGAAATAACAAAGAAATAATGGATTATATAAACGATTTTGAAACATTTGGTCAACTTTCTGTTCTAATAAATTTGATCACCCCAGATTTTATGGTGGAAATTTCACTTACTGTGTATTATCATACTCTACTACAGGCTTAGTCTACTTGAAGAGCAGCTAACATTATTGCTGGATTTACTCATAAATGTGAAGTGTCGAGTAAATTTATTATGAGTAAATGAGTGGAGAAGAATCCGTCCGTGGGTGTATCATGAACAAGAGGTTCACACTCTCGATAATGCCAAACCCTCACTTAGGAAGCTAGTTTGTCCATCATGTTCAACCTTAAAGGAGAACTCGCCTGAATGTGTTTTGCTATCCACATTTCCTCCTGAATCATTTCTTTGTGAATTGACGATTCACAGGAAGAATCCATTTTATATGTCAGAGATAGATCGATTTGAAATCGTGTTGAGTTGAGGTGAAATTACATCAAGAGACCATGTGACACTACCAATGATATCACCTCTGTAACATCATATGGAAGAAGAATATCACTGACCAAAGAGCCTCGCTTTCATGTACAAATATGGTGGCACCCTACAGCTACTTTTTGCAGAGAAAATATATCCCGAATTATCACAGGGAATGGATTATTTCTGTTAAAGGAGAAGAAAACATGTGACTAATGTATAAACGGAACGAAAGATCTATCTCCCCCGTATCCAAAAATGTAAGCAAATATTTTTTGCGCTTTTTTACCGCTGATCTATTCATATCGAAACTGGAGCCTGTGGACAGATTCATAAGTGCCGCCATTACAAGGGCTTGCGTCTATTTTGCGTCAGAAATGCCCAAAACATATTGCGCGCATCGCTGCGTGACGTCAGCCGGGCTCATACTTACTTCCGCCCTGTACTTTAAGGTATGAGAAGCTCTTGGGTCTCAGGTTTATATTTTGTATACTGTTATAATTTCATAGTGGTAGTGTGCCAATATTTCGCAAATACACGGGCATCATGCCGCACAGGGATTCATAGAAGTCCAAAATTTTGCCAGCGGATACTCAAATTTCAGTATTTTTTTTACCTCAATTGAGTTTTTATCAGTTTTTGACACCGGCATCTTGATTGCTATTGAGTTTTTTTGTGTTTTTGCCGCCGCCATATTTAATGATTCTGAGATAGAGTTTAAAGCTTAGAATAAAGTAATATAACCTCAAATTTGACATAATCATTGAACTGTCTTAATTTATTTGAACAAGAATGGAATATTCTATCACCACAAAGTCAGCCTTTTAGGGGTGCAGTCGATCGGAGATGGCTCAATTCCCATCTCCTACCGACAACTGCACCCCAATTACTAGCATTGTTTCAGTTATGAAAATATTTTTGTCAATTTAAATAATCCATATCCTTCCTAATTTGGAATGAACGAGATCTGAATTGCGATATTTAATCCCAATCAGGGGTTTTCCTAAAATGTTGAACAGGCCTCGAAATAAGACAGCACGGAGTGATAAAAAAATTCATCCCCTGATTTTTGGTCCAGGTGATCGATTTTTTGATCTCCTAGTAGATCAACCACGTAACCAATCGATCACCTAAAACTAGAGATTTCAAGTTGTATGAATGGATTGGTTTTTCTTAAGTGGAATTGTGCAAAATGACTCAATGTGCATGACAATTTACTAAATTCATTTCAGGAAATATATCCAAGATAAAACTTGACATTTTAAGAACGTGTTTTACTCCTTCCTGACTGTCTCGTAACCCTACTAGTAGTGCTGTCAATTTCCGAGTGCCAGGCTGTCAAGCAGTGTTGAACCTTTCAAAATGGGTTCAAAAACGGTGTCTGTCAAGTCGTTGGAATTGACAAATAAAATGAAATAATGGATGGTATTTGATGCACGATACATTAATTTGAACCCCTGAACATACATTCGGAACATATTTGGCATTTTACAGCTTTAGAAATATTTAGGAAACGCAATTTAGCAAAAATATTGTACTGTAGTGTAAAACTCACGTAAGAAATTTTATCACTTTCAGAGGGTCGTACTAAAAACTGCGCGGAACTGCGCGGAGCTCAATTTCAACTGCGCGTGGATTATTTGATGTATTTTTCTTTATTTGCTGACGAGCGGAATATTGATATTAATAAAACCGACAACAAAATGCGAATCTGTAGACTATATGTCGCTTGAAACGAGAGAGAACGAAATTAAAATGCGCGGAAATTATGTTTCACTGCCCGGAGATTCGCTTCGCTGGAATGGAATCGTTAATATTAGTGCACCTTATCCTACCTTATTCGTTATCATTTCACTTGGAATCATTTGATATGCTTTCTTCAACTGAGTCTTACGTGTGGAATTTCAACTGTCCGTAAGTATATATTGGCGGGTATCAATTTTAACTGTGCGGAAATCGTGTTTCATTCCACTCAGATTCGCTTCGCTCGAATTAAGTCTGATGTGTATGAATTGTATCTGTCCGAACGTAAATTGAGTATAAATTTTAACTGCGCGGAAATCGAGCCCGTAAGCAAATTTGGCATAAAGTTTAACTGCGCGGAAATCCATGGCAGCTTCACCCCGCGCAGATTCTCCTGGATTGAACTAAGTCTGATATGTATGAATCTAACCAATATCTCACCAATTATATTCTGCCTAAGTTTGTTCATTACCTAACAAATAACAGACTTTCCAACTTGTACATAGCGATTCTTCTTTACTTATATATACATTTCCCTCTGCTCTCTCATTGTTATTTATTATTATGCCCCCCCTCTAACTAGAGGGGGGGCATATAGCGATCGCTTTGTCCGTCCGTCTGTCCGTCCGAATTTCTTGTCCGGGCAATATCTCGGTTAATATTTGATGGACAGGATTGAAACTTGCATGGAATGTGGCCAGTGGCTCATAGTTGTGCAGCGTAGAGTTTTTTCCGAGTTCCGGTATGATTTTCAAGAGTTATGGCCCTTTTTCTGAAATCTCTGTGAATGGGACTTGTCCGGGCTGGATCTTGGTTAATATTGTATGGACAAGTATGAAATTTGCATGATATGTGGTCATTGACCCACAGTTGTGCAGCGTAAAGTTTCTCCACGTTTCGCTTATATTTTCAAGAGTTATGGCCCTTTGTTTCTGATTTCTCCGTGAATTGGGACTTGTCCGGGCTGGATCTCGGTTAATATTGTATGGACAATTATGAAACTTGCAGGATGTGTGGTCAGTGCCCTGTAGTTGTGCAGCGTGAAGTTTCTCCGAGTTTCGCATATATTTTCAAGAGTTATGGCCCTTTTTTCTTCAAATCTTTGTGAATTGGAACTTGTCCGGGCTGGATTTCGGTTAATATTGTATGGACAATTATGAAATTTGCAGGATATGTGGCCAGTGCCCTGTAGTTGTGCAGCGTGAAGTTTCTCCACATTTCGCTTATATTTTCAAGAGTTATGGCCCTTTTTTCTTCAAATCTTTGTGAATTGGGATTTGTAGGGCTCGATCTCGGTTAATATTGTATGAACAAGTACGAAATTTGCATGATATGTGGTCAGTGACCCATAGGTGTGCAGCGTGAAGTTCTCTGTTTTCGGTTATATTTTCAAGAGTTATGGCCCTTTGTTTAAACCTAAGTGAATGGGATATATTTATTTGTCCAAGCTGGATCTCGGTCCATAATCGATTTGAACCAGGAAAATGGCTGTATTATATGTTATTCTACATTCCAAAGCAAACAACATAGGTCCTGAAGTATGAAATTGCCCCCAAAACAGTGAATTGGGGGCAAAATTCAAAGTTCACTGATCGCTTCATAATTTCACCACAATATACTCCCAAGGAATGTAGGTCTCATGACCAGGTCACATTTTCGGATTTGGCGAAAGCCCTGGCGACCAGCTTGCATCGAAGCATCGTATTATCACTTGTTGCTTGATACTTGGAATATGTATTATGTGAGGCATGGCAAAAAAGTGACTGAAACAGATTTATAATTATCCAAATTAGGCCTCCACCAACCAATAAAGAACAGAACAATGGCGGGGCAGTGTCGGATTAAAGTGGAGTGAGTGAGTAGGATTTAACGTCGTTTTCAACATTGTTTCAGTCATATCACGACGGTGCCTACATATGCCAGAACACGAGAGTGTCCACAGTTCCTATTATTCTGGACACTGATCAGCCCAGTCAGTACAGCACCCGGTCACCCATCCAAGTATTGACCGAGCTCAACGCTGCTTAACTTCGGTGATCTGACGAGAACCGGTGTGCCCAACGTGATGCGCCGTACGGGATTAAAGTGGAAGGGGGGGCATACAATTGAGCAATCTCTGATTGCTTCCTTCCTGTGTTTAATTATTTATTTTAATATCTAGCTCTGCAAAGGATCTTAAATTAACGAAGAAATGTACCGTGAAATTTACATAAAACATTGAGTTACAGACACAATTCATACACTTCAGACTTAGAGTGAAACTCGATTTCCGCATAGTTCAAATTTATACCAAGTTCACGTTCGGACAGATGAAATTCATACACGCAAGCCTTTTCATACATATCAGACTTAGTTCAATCTAAGAGAATCTGCGTGCGGTGAAGCTACCATAGATTTCCGCGCAGTTAAACTTTATGCCAAATTTGCTTACGGGCTCGATTTCCGCGTAGTTAAAATTTGTACCAAGTTCACGTTCGGACAGATGAAATTCATACGCAAGCCTTTTGAAATTCATACATATCAGACTTAGTTCAATCTAAGAGGATCTGCTTGGGGTGAAGCTACCATGGATTTCCGCGCAGTTAAACTTCATACGGGCTCGATTTCCGCGCAGTTGAAATTTATATCAAGTTCACGTTCGGACAGATGAAATTCATACACGCAAGTCCTTTGAAATTCATACACATCAGAATCTGCGTGGGGTGAAGCTGCCATGGATTTCCGCGCAGTTAAACTTTATGCCAAATTTGCATACACATCAGACTTGGTTCAAGCGAAGCGAATCTGAGTGGAGTGAAACACGATTTCCGCGCAGTTAAAATTGATACCCGCCAATATATACTTACGGACAATTGAAATTCCACACATAAGACGTACTCAGTTGAAGAAAGCATATCAAATGATTCCAAGTGAAATGATAACGAATAAGGTAGGATAAGGTGCTCTAATATTAACGATTCCATTCCAGCGAAGCGAACCTCCGGGCAGTGAAACATAATTTCCGCGCATTTGAATTTCGTTCTCTCTCGTTTCAAGCGACATATAGTCTACAGATTCGCATTTTGTTGCCTGTTTTATTAATATCAGTATTCTGCTCGTCGGTAGATAAAGAAAAATCCATCAAATAATCCACGCGCAGTTGAAATTAGGATCCGCGCAGTTTTTAGTACGGCCGCTTTCAGATTACTAACGATGAACGGTCTGTTTTGCTTCATTCCGACTAAATAACTCGTCTAAAATCTTATAGATGTCACGATATGTATTCCTGATTACACTTGAGATAAAGAATACTGAACATTTATTCAACATTCGGTAAAAATCCTGTTGTTTACGCGACGCGTGGCTTCGGTGAGTGAAGCCAAACATCATTGTGATTCTGTCGAAATGGACCACGGCACATGCGTACTCAAGCGATATTTATGGTTGACCAATCAGAAAGTCGGGTTACGTCAGGTGATCAGGTTTTCGCGGGGTTGAATGAAAAGACTTTAAAACACGTGACCATTTTACCCAATAACATCGACGCATTTCTACTACGTGACCCAAATGCTGTGTGTAATGGAAACACGAGTTGTTGCCCTTCAATTTTTTTATCTCGAACGTGGAGAATGTGTTCCTGTAAACGATCTTGTAAGCAAGGTGCGTTTTTACTCGTTTTAACGAACTTTTCTGAATAAACGACGTGCATACGTCTAAAAAAAATTTAAACGGATTTGTTGGTCGAATTACGAGTTTTAGCATTCACCGGAATTGAGTTTATAGCTGAGAAATTTAATATTTACTGTGCTAAACGAATTGAGTTTCTTAGTGAATTTTGCCACCGAATACCGGTGGCAAATACCGACGTGTATGAATCCCTGCCGCAGTGTGTGGCGTTGCTGAAAGATGATGCTGTGCCTACCAAGTTTGTACATCGTCAGGCTCCCGCACCGAAACGACTGTCCACACTTGCCAGGGTAGAGAAGCAGAAGCAACACGCACAGCTAAGAGAGGTATTGTATTATATTTTCGCCTTCCCCGCTAGAGAGCGGCGAGGCCCGGGTGACGTCACACGCTTAGGCGACCAGAGCCAAAATGGTGGCACGCTTGAGAGACGACACGCAGGTTGACCGCCGATATAATCACACAAAAATCGCACAAAATATTTGCTTACATTTTTGGATACGGAGGAGATAGATCTTTCATTCAGTGTAGACATTAGTCACATGTTTTCTTCTCCTTTAAACACCTCATTTCATGGAGCATTTATATAGTGCAAGTTCCTGAAGAAAAATGACAGAGGAGACTTCTTCTTTAAACTTATTCTGTACCAAAACATCTAGGACTAAGACATCTAGGACTAACATCTAGGATCTAGGACTAGTAATGTAAAGATAGTATGCTATAGAACGTACCAGGAATACCGCCCAGAATTTCTTGGAGTGATGCATAGGATATCGTCTGATAGGTGATGCCGACAACATGACACACAACTGCAACAAACAAATAGTTGATCATTCTAGGTGATTGATAAGCCTCTTAAATTAACAAATCTTAAGGGATGGTGACCCACCTGAGCGGAATTTCATACACCCACTGACATGTGTCATCCTAATGTGAGAACTAAAAAAACATGATATACTGAATTTCTGAATATACTGGTTGTGAGATTGAAAGGTATGAAGTTAATCCATTTAAATGCTCGTCTTTTCATAAAATTTTCAAACGTTTAGTTTTCAAGAAAATTCAAATTTTCAATACAGTACTAAATAAATGTGCAATAAAAACATTCATCAATTTTGTATGGGTAACAAGCCCTTAAGCTTGAAGGTGAAATGCAAAGCAATTTTAATATTTTATGAAACTGGAGTTAATACTTTTGAAATATTTTCCACATACACAAACTATTTCCTGCATTGATCGATTATAAGTTTGTTTGAATAATTAAATAATCAGCAGCTCAACATTCGCAGGAGAAGAGGACTACATGATTACCTCTTGATTACACTGTGGTGTGATGTGGTGCAATCGATGGTGTCGTCTAGGCTCACTACCTTGTTACTATTTGCTTATTACTCGTGCAATCTGGTGTCCGAAAGGTAAGGGGGATATATTTGGCTCTACCACCAACTATAGAGTAGCATGACGTTATGAGATACTGTTACACTTCCACAAGGACAATGATTTCGATTCCACTAGCGTGGGCATGATGCAACCTACTGCGTTCTGGGATGTAACCATGGACACCACATGTCATGCATATTGGTTCCGGATACTGAGACTTGATCACATCAAAATACATTAAAACAACCCAAAGGGTCATGAGCAATGCATGTTTTCAGGACAGGCCATTGTTCATTTTTCATTCTTCTCTAACTTGAGGATGGTTTGGAGTTTTTTACCATCCATTCAATCAAAATCTGATCAAAAATTGTGAAATGTGACCTATGCATTTCACCTTTAAGTCTCGGTATATAAATTTGCTTCTACATCAATGAATGAATCTGCTTTTTACCACAACTTTTCTCTCAACACATCAACTTTCTGATTATCAAACCAGCCACCAACCAATAAAACATCAAGGCCATCAACCGGTAGACCAGTGTCATTGTAGTGTTTCATTGGATTGTTAGAACCAAAAGGGAGATCGGAACAACTCGTGAATTGCTAGTTAATGAATTACAGAATGGCTAGTTAATGACATAATCCAGGGGTATGATCAGGATATGCATTGTAGAAAACTCACACTTTCTGATGGAATCTTCAAAGCCTACAATACCCAGAATGATATCCGGGTCCTCTTCTATCAGTCTCTGTTTGAAATATACACAATGTTGTAGTACAAATGGGTTAGAGGCTATGAACATAGAACATATTACAAGAATATCACGATAAAGATGAGACAAGGTATAACGTACACAGATAATGTATCTACATAAAACACCAATGCAGCTGAAACTATCGGGCTATTTCTTTCACGGTCATCCAAAGTTTATCGGCATTCACAGTTCTGACAAACAGACTGAATCGAGCAGTTAAATATAAAATCAATGAAAATATAAATGGGGCGAGTCTCAGCCACAGTGGCTCGACTCTTTATTCTAATAATATAAATATTGAACTCGTTCAATCATCTACTTTAAACCAGGTGTGCATGGACAATTCAGAGTTATTATCCAGGTTTCTGTGTAACTTACCCAGAATTCCTTGAACTGGCAGGTTTCCAACAAATCAGCTAAATGCATGACCCCTGTGATGGGCTCCTCTTCTTGCTTTACACAGGTCAAGGCAAAAACTTAACACAATTTACAAGATTTCTGCCCTCTTTCAAAATTTCACCATTTGCTTTAATTAATTACAGGCTGCTTCAACCCTACCTGGCCTGGACAAATTTGAGTTATATCATAGTTCAACACTATATGGCCTGGGCGATTTGACGTATGCAGCAGTTCCAACACTACGTGGCCTGGGCAATTTGGGGTATATCATGGTTCAACCCTACCTGGCCTGGGCGATTTCAGGTATACTGCAGTTAATCCTTACCTGGCCTGGGCAAATTTGAGTTATATCACAGTTCAATCCTTCCTGGCCTGAGCGATTTGAGGTATACAGCAATTCCAACACTACATGGCCTGGGCAATTTGAGGTATCTCACGGTTCAGCCCTACCTGGCCTCTCAAAATATGGTGATAATGAGAAAACAGAGACATATGGACATACATGATGGTAACTCCCCGAGGCCAAGTTTGGCATGTAATAATTGTAATCCTACAAAGTATAAGAGAAGGGCAGGTACATTCGTCCAGGTCTAAGACATCAGACAGAATGGTGTTCTGAAGTTGTGATATGTAGCCTTGCCACTGGATGGTAAAACAACTGGGATGAGGGAATTCTCTTAGTTCCAATTAGGACAACCATACTGAGGCTGTGCATCACTTTGGAGTAACTGAATGTAACATAATATAATACAAGGATACTTTTTCATGTTCTATGAGACATTTGCATAAAGCAAAATCTGTGTGTGGTAGATTTGTGAGAGCTTTCAGTAGAATCTGTGCAGTAACGCTGGTCTGGTAGTGTGTCGGGTTAAACTGGTACCTGCAAATAGACAATTAAAACAATGGCAACAACACACATTTCAAACCACATATATCAGTTCCCAATTGCAAAGATTTTCAAAAGGGTTCTGTTTCAGGACCACATGGATTTGTGAGCCCAGTTTAAGTTTCCTGGTCATAGTCATTCTTGTGATATGGTGGTAATGAAAAACAAAAAGATGTAGGCCAAAGCCAGTTGTAGCAGCAGCCCTTCACCAGATGTATGTCTGGTGTAAGTCAGTGGGACAAAGGCTTATCATTCTTGAGATATGGCAGTATTAATGAGAAATTGGTGACAAAATCTGACCTGGTGACCCAGAAAAATTGGGTCAATCTTACTGATATTCAGACAGGATCTGTCCTGTGACCATATGTATGTGTGAAGTAAGTTTGGTGTTGCGACTGAAAAATGGAGATGGATGGATCACAGTAAAATATAATTGCTTGAATGAGATTAATAATCTTAAAAAATCTTAAGAAATCAAAGTTATGTCCTCTATCATGTGTCTATGGCACAGTAAATCTGAGCACCCGACAAATAAGTGTTCTGACATCAAATAGAATAATCCGTTTTATTTGGAGAAATTCTTGGCTGCTCTCAGCAATTTGAAACTCTGCTCGCTTTTTGTAAAGTTGCAGAAATCTTTATTTTTCGTATTCAAGAAAAGTCTTAAATAAGTAAAAAGTGGGAGCCACACAATAAATTATTTCTTATGAAATGAAGAAAGTGTAAGAATATTTAAGAAAATGTAAGAAATAATTAAAAAAAAATACAAGTTTGAAATTGCTAACAGCCAAAGAGTTCTCAAAACTAATCCGTTTGATGTGAAAAGACTCATTTGTCAGGTGCTTGAATTTCTTCTGCTATAGAAGACAAAACTGTCATTTCTCATTTAAAATTTTTTAAGAACATTAAACTCATTCAAGCAAAAATCCAAGATACATGTAACTGTTTTAACAGTGATGGACAGACATGACAATACCTTTGGGCCAGGCTTGGCTGATGGGCAAAAACCATCCTGGAATTTTTGTTAGTCACCAATGATGCACTAACCATTTCTTTATGGTTTCAAATCGCCTCTAAATAAATCATATTGACCAAGTCTTCTTTGGGTACAAAGTTATCTACCATACTGATATAGAGAGAAATTCTAGATCCAGGAAAATGTTTGACAATATTAGCAAAGTTGGACATATGTGGAACTTTAATAAATTTGCTGAGTATCTTACAGTTTGAGAACAGCCAAGTTAGCTTCCACATCATAGGTATTCTCTTTGGTCTGTTGATCCACATATCTTTCCAAAGTTCCCAAATTTTCAGGGTTGTATCTGCACAAGAAGAAACAAAATATAATTGCAGCATCATCATGGAAATTGTAATATCCTATTAATGATAAACGGTGTTATTTGGAAGATTTTTTTTTTTTTTTCAGCTTGCGAATGTGGAACTGGCAGAGAAACAGTGGAACACATATTTCTTCACTGTCTGAAATATTGTACACAATGAAACATCATGGTAAACACCATCGAGTTCACTTTCATTAAGATGGATTTATACCTGAAAATCTGATTAATCAAACTTTTCCACCCTTTTGTCAGTCTTTGGTGATTTCTTCCCAATGGCTTAGAGTATGGTCATGAAAGTTCACCCACTTGTCAATCTCGACACGAGGAAGATATTGAAACAAGAAAAATGAAGAAAAAAATATTTATAATAGTACTGGGCCAGTATTTCCCCTATCTAGTACCCACAGGTGAAAATATTAAACAAATCGTTCTCCATATCAATTTTTCAATTCCTGTTCCTTTAGTTTACAGATGAATTTTACTTGATATTGGCCGAATATCACTCCGGTTGAATTGTTTGACACTTGTAGATCAATTTGATGTTGCTTTTGTGGTTCTTATAATCAACTGGGTTTAGCCCAATTGACATTCCCATTGACTAAAATTATGTACAAAATAAAAGCAAATTTGGAATTATTTTTCTTCTTTCAATATCTTCCTCAAGCCTAGATTGGCAAGTGGGTGAAATATGTGTGATAATTCTTCCAGTGTGATAGTGTTCAACAATAGGGCAATCATCTCGAAGAACCCGAGGGATTATAATGTCGTGAAATATGATGTATAGACAACAACAACAAACTTTTAAGTATTCATGGCATGGAAGTGACTGCAGTACAACCTGCCGCACAACAAAAGTAGAACGAAAAATGGACCCCACATGACCTGCTATTACAGACAACAATATGTGGTATGGATAAGAGCATATTACAACAGAATTATCCGTCTATCATACACAATATACTTCTTTTATACGTAATGCTTCGTTAACTTGCGACCATGGAAGGGACGAAGATATACAAACCTATCGATTCCTTTCAAAAGTGCCGCAACATTTGTCCTCATTGCCTCTGCCATATTGAATGTCGTAATATAAAAAAAAAACGACCCCTTTCACACAGTTTGTCGTTTGTACTCAATCAAAGTACACCTGTGTTATAGATCGGACACTTTTATTACTTTAAATCAAAAGCTTAAGTGGATCATGTTTAATTTGAGATAATAAATCAAATACGGAAGAGGTTACTGCAACGTGTATAACGACTATAAGATATGTACAAAATCGTAACCCAGAACAATTAGCGGAATCGGAATGCTGTCAACGAGTGTAGGCACCTTAGGCATCCCTTATCTTCCAAAATTGATGTGAAATGTGTATTTCATATGATATATTTGAAATGTACCCAGTAGACATTAGGGATTGTATTGAAGAGGGTAAGTATATGTAAAATATATTTAAAGGTCCTCAATGCTTTCGATTGTATGTGACAGGCGGGTCCAGACAACCCAATGTTACTTACGGCCCACTCCACCCGCAAGTACAACCCCCCCCCCCCCCTTACTCATCTCTCCCTCAAATTCGCGGTGATTCACTGTTGATATACCTTGACCTTTTCACCTGAAAATAAACATGGCGGGGCGCCTTATTTATAATACCAGAAGTCCAGCTTGATGAACTTCTGATACCATAAACTGCTTCATTGACTATTTCATCAGAAGCTGATGATATTAAATCCGCGAATTTCCGCCTTTTCGCCCGGAGCCCATCTTCGAGATAAAGGTAATCCATGGACGAATGATGAGGAAATATAATTTCTTGCGCTTGACAGGAGAAAATAGCACGAAATTACTTTCTCCTGGGGGAGCAAGAATCACATGTGGAGGTGTGAAATGTTATAACAGGTGAGCGTCCTGTGAGCTGTTATAACATTGGCGGGGATTTCTGGTTTAAATAGAGGTCAGTTGTATGGTCAGGCCATCTCGTCAGCGGTTTGCTAAGCATTAACACACGACAGTGTTAGACCCCGTGTTTCATCCATATAGCCTGGTGTCGCTATACTCCATCAGTTTGTCTGTACGTCTTCAACAACCATTTGCAGATTTTGATCCTTACCGGAGTATATGGCCGCTTAATCAAACGGCGTTGTGCGTTCTTTCCGGCATAGTTGACATGGACAGGCAGTCCGTACAGGAAAAAAAATAAATAAAAAAAAATTGACTCTTCCAGAGAGATAAAACTGATTTGCTGGATCAGATAATCAAACATTGCCCGTTTAACACGAATAGAGTTCCCATGGAAAGGAGTTCCCATGTAAAAGAGACGGCAACATTACAGCATAACTTTACGGTGAAATGAAGGCGGTTTGAGCCATATTAACGTGATCAGTACAGGATCTACAGTACGGTGAAGTTGATTTTGCAACTGATTTATCGACAGAGGGACACAGACGCTACGTGATCGTAAACAGCTGATTATTTCCGATTCATCTCAGACTGTTGGGAATCCCGGAATATTATGTGATCACTGACCTTGCTACCAAGTCCGATGAAGACCGGAAGATTGCCAGGGCGGAAACGGCGGATGCGAGAGCTGATATACAAGATCGAGCAGCAACGTGTTGCACGATGCAACCTGGTATGGTGGGATATATACCCCTTTTTCAGTATGATAGCTATGGATATGATATTTTGCTCTATGATAATATCTCATTTACTCTCGTTACAGATTTCACGAAGCATTTAATGCAGTACGTGAATGCAATGCTACTATATTTAATAAAGGTAGCCGGTGTTTCCCAGAACTTGTTTTGGAAGGCGAGATCAGCGCCGAACCCTTGAGTGTATGATGAAGGAAGGTTTGACAGATGAGCGGATGAGAATTTTCTATCTTGTTACATGATCGCTGCATTGTGTAATGTATATGATCGTCAGGAGTCAAAATTTCAGGTCCACTTCAGGTGTTGTAGACAATGCATTTACCTTTTCAGAAACAGTTGTATTGTGTATCTGATAGGTTGTTCAAGGCCAATCCCAACAGAATTCACCTCATGCTATTTGAAATGTATCATATTGATTAGAAATGACAGGTGCGCTACCAGTCCATTGTCTCTATTGATTACTATTGTCCTGTTGTGACGTGATCATTTGCATATAAATCTTGGAAGGGAAAGCATATTGTTGGTTAAGGAATAATGGAGATTTTTATATATGAGACTAATTCCTACGGAGTATTGTTGTTTTAACATAACTAAAATGGAAGTTGATGCCATGACACATGGAAATGAATTGAGCTGCATCAGCGCTACTGTGAAACATGTGAAATTCGGGAAGACATTTATATTTGTTCTATGCTATTGAAAAATGGCCAAGATATTGGCAACCACAGGAGGTGGTGGTGATTGGTCAGTGATCTGATATTGAAATGTTAAAGAGCTCGACACGGAAAAAATTGTCGGCAGTTCATATAGCTGTATTTCATAGCTTTACAAATATTTTAAGAGCTCAAAAGAATTGATAATGGTTTACAGACGAACAGAATATGGAAAGCATAATATACAAAGGAAGTATGAAATTTGTCTAAAAATGCCTAGCCATGTCGATTGAATTATGCTCTAGCTATGTCGATTGAATTATGCTAACAGCAGAACGTTCATTTGGAAGTTCAACTGATACCACGCTAGAAAAAAGAATAAGCTGTTTATTAGAGTGGTGAGTGGGGAATTCATGTTGTTTGAACATGTGAACAGTATGTATAGGCCGATTTGCCATTCATAACAGTAAGAAATTCGGTCGATTCAATTCACGTTACTGGAATGCTGGGTGTGAGTATGTTGAACCGTTCACAACAGAACGGGCAAGTGAAAATAATTGCATTGTAGGTATATAGCTTCGTGAGTTTTGAAACAAATGTCTCACTGCAGGGCAAAGGAAACTAAGTTATTCCAAAGTGATATTCTGCCCGATAATATTCACTATTCCGCCCTATGTATGTTATTCCACAAATAATATATTCAAAATAACTTCTCCAAAATAAAGAACGTATGAATGGTTTGTTTGGAGAGACCGATCTGTATTTTGATATGATTTTACAGAGGACTATAGTGTTTATGTTTTCGTTACAGATATGTTGATGAATGTATTTGAACCAGGGGCGGTCTTTGTCCCGTCATATTGACATAGCGCATTGGATGACGCTGGCCTAGAATGCATCGTCACAGTGGTTGTCACCGTTGATTTGTGTAAAAAATTTACATTATGCATGTAGATTGTTTGCACGGAAGAGAGGAGAAAATATTTATAGTTTGTTTTATGCTATTGAAACATGGTCAATATATTGACATCCACAAAGGGTACTGGTGATTGGCCAGTGATCCAATATTGAAATGTTATATAAAGAGCTCGACACAGAGAAAATTGACGGCAGTTCATATAATTGTTTTTCATAGTTTATAAATATTTTAAGAGCTCAAAAGAATTAAATGGTTTACAGACGACCAGAATATGGAAAGCTTAATATATGCAAAAGTATGACGTTTGACTAAAAATGCCTAGCACGTAGCATTTTGAATTGTGCTTACAGCAGAATGTTCATTTGGAAGTTCAGTTGATACCATGATAGAAAAATGAGGACTATAATGTTTATGTTTTCGTTACAGATATGTTGATGAATGTATTTGAAGCAGGGGCTGTCTCTGTCCCGTCAAATGGCATAGCGCATTGGAGGACGCTGGCCTGGATTGCATCGTCACGGTGGTTATCACGGATGATTTATGTAAAAATTGCATTATGCATGTAGGATGGTAGATTGTATGCACGGAGGGGTGGAGTTCGTCACCTTGGCTGGAGATGCTTGGCGCACTGCTACGGACACAGGTTTTCAGAGCTTTTACATGCTATTTTATCTCTGTTTTTGCCTGGGCGGCGTCTGGTATCGATGAAGGTTACTCCATAGGGTTTTAAATTTTCGGATTTCAATGCATTTACCAACATTCATGGTGTACCGGTTTGTATTGCCTGAGGTCGGACTTCAAGGCTCCGGCTACTCTAGTTATGAATAAATAGTTGGGAAAGATGAGAGATTTTGTGGAAATGATAAACAATTTGTTCATTTGAGTGCAACGAATTAGAACATAACTGAGGCTAATAAGAGCTTGTTGACTACACTTATCACTTAGAAAAAGCTAAGTAAACGGTGAATTATTAAAGCTAATACGGTAATCGAACATAAGTGGATCAGAGACGTTTTGCTATGTGTTTACTTGCTAATACTGATTTATTTTGGGTTCAGTTGTTTTTACCTGCGGCACGCAGGTCTACGGGAGGCTCGCGTTGTTGTTGTTCTTGTTGTTCTTGTTCTTCTTGTGACTTTTTGAAATGCGCATGCGCTAAGAGAGTGTGATCTCTGCCACACTTTTCTTTTCACCCTCCAATCTCACATGACAACACTGCATTCAAGCGCGTTTGAATTCATTTGCAACTATATTCGGTGGAATGAATTATTGCTTCGTTGATTTCCGTTCAGACTTCAATTCTCTTACGTCAGTCGCTTTAAAGCTGTCGGTCGTCACATCAGTCACTGTCTTCAGATATTACCATTTCCATTGAACAGTATGCAAATGTATACACAATTTAAGATCCTTGGATTTCTTATATACCAAAGAAGATGAGCCGCAACCTTGTCGGTGGTTCAGCTAATTTGCATACAGTCCCAGGCGACTGTCTTAGAAAGTAGAAAAATAAGTTCACTACTTCTAGTAATCATTTTATCTACCCAATCTAGATAAAACACAAATTGGCGAAGAAGCATAACAAGTAACGCATTATCATTATGATTAACATTGAATAATACTTGGTATCAAATTATAGATCATGCATCATAAAAACAAACGCAACAATTACGTTTCAGAAGTAAGCGGAACAACTCAGCAACTTTCACCGAATAAAGATGTTTAACTTTACCCCCAAGCAATTCGCATATATGGAAATATGTTTTGAAAGGAAGAATAACTTAACCCTCTGTGGGAATCGAAACAATGACCCTCCAATCCCTGGACTTGCACTTAATGTCTTAGCTATACCGACTCATTGATAATACTCAAAACTGACTTTATGCGCAAACGGTTTTATAATACATAAATGACTATGTACTATTTAATGAGTCCGACAACCCTATGCGCGAACAGTACATCATAGTTATATTGTGTACTTTCGGTTACAAGCATGAAATTTGGCACATAGCTATTTCGAATGATCCTCTTTCGGAACCAGTCCCTCTATCCTCATTCTCGCAAGCCAGGGCCTTGCTTCGCTGGTATTGATGTTCTCGTCCTCTTCCGCACTCATAATCCCTTTAGAATTGCATTAATCACTTCCGTAAAATCAATACTTATGTGTATCAGCAGACAACGGGCAGAAACATGTTGCATTTGACATCATTCTCTCAAGTCAGAGCCCATTTCTGCTAGAACTTACTGGTTCTACACTTCACAATTTACGTTACTTTGTCAATCAGTTTTACGAATGAAATTACGTCATATATTAGCAGATACTGACCATAAAAGCGATCTATTTGACCTCGTTGTCAATGTCTTAGCTATACCGACTCATTGATAATACTCAAAACTGACTTTATGCGCAAACGGTTTTATAATACATAAATGACTATGTAGTACTTAATGAGTCCGACAACCCTATGCGCGAACAGTACATCATAGCTGTGCAGTTATATTGTGTACTTTCGGTTACAAGCATGAAATTTGGCACATAGCTATTTCGAATGATCCTCTTTCGGAACACAGTCCCTCTATCCTCATTCTCGCAAGCCAGGGCCTTGCTTCGCTGGTATTGATGTTCTCGTCCTCTTCCGCACCCATAATCCCTTTAGAATTGCATTAATCACTTCCGTAAAATCAATACTTATGTGTATCAGCAGACAACGGGCAGAAACATGTTGCATTTGACATCATTCTCTCAAGTCAGAGCCCAATTTCTGCTAGAACTTACTGGTTCTACACTTCACAATTTACGTTACTTTGTCAATCAGTTTTACGAATGAAATTACGTCATATATTAGCAGATACTGACCATAAAAGCGATCTATTTGATCTCGTTGTCAAAAGCTAGGACCTTGATTTCCTTGAGAGTTTTTTAAATTTATTTTGATACCTTTCATATTGACTTGGAAGTCATTTTCGCGAATGCAATAATTTGATGTACCAAAAGATAATAACGAGAATTCGACATGATTCTCTTATACACACAGACCTTGTTTAGTGAACTAACCCTGAAATTTCGCACTTAAATCACCTCCCGAATGACTTAATGACAAACATATTCGCGAATTGATTATAGGGCGATATCCATAGATACTGACAAGAAATGTTTCTTATTTGCAGAATTTGACTTAAAAAAAAAAAAAATTAATAAAATTATCAACCTTCGAAAAGGCTTGACCAAACATGTCGGATGAGGTGATATCTCCTAAGGATGAAATAGGTAATCATTTGTATAGAAGGAGCAAACCATGTATTGATATTGGCTTGCTGCATGGAAAAGAGTGTCAAGGTACCGTATTTGGTTTGCAGATGATAACGCACATAAATGCAGAAACTTAATTTATTATTCTAATCGAATATCAAGACTGTCACAGGCCTCAATTTGAATCGTGAAAAATGTCATTATGCCTCTTGAACAGTTCGATAAAGCCTTCAACCCCATTCTAGTTTCACAGATCAAAGTGATAGACCTGATAATAAGTTCATTGAAAATTAACTTTGACGGAAATATAAATTTTCCATTTTGCTCGGCAAAGTAAGCGAGAAGGGAGACTGAAGAGCGTAGATGTTCGCGCTATGACTAAATCCTTGAAATTTGTTTGGATTTCCAAATATTTGAAAGCCTTTTTGATTTGCAAAAATCAACGGCTGAACGAAATGTTTTGAAACTTGGAATTCACGATACTTGTACCAAGACATTGCCAAAGCGATTATTGTGACTTCGTCTGTCAATTCAGTATAGACGGCACGGACCAGTCAACATCGTCGGATTTTGAACGAGGAAAGCGAATATATATATATTGTGTCAAATCTATTAGTCAATTCCTGCAATTGTGGGTTAGAAGTTGAAAATTACTTCCCTTGGCATGAAAACACTTGCAGATGGCGCTTTTTTTCTACAATTACCACTACCTCCGCTGATATGTCTTTCACTGTATTATTGCCACTGCCGCAGGTTTTGACTACAATGTAGTCATTTCTCACTTGTTCTGTATATTAAGCACTCAGTCCTTGTGCTTTTTGATGGTTATATGATTGCTTATCAAAAATCGAAGACAGATGGCGCGTGCCTGATAACAGGGCTAATGGGATCATATCTGTGTCCCGTTTATAACACTGAGAGATATTTAATTATGACTGAGATATCTGAAATGTCAGAGAATACTTTTAGGAGTTTTGTTAAAATCTTTGCCATATTCGGGCAAACAGATATTTTCACTGAATGATTTTCACGTTAGTTGGAAAGAGGAAACGATAAAGATGTATATATAAAAGATTTTATTGAGAATAGGTTGAACATGTTCCTATCACTTACTTGCTTTCTTTGACTCTCGGCTAGCACCGCATGACAATTCCAAATATATGTGTTGTTGAATGTGTTATTGCGTAAGGGTGCAGGAGAAATATAATTTCTTGCGCTTGACAGGAGGAAATAGCACGAAATTACTTTCTCCTGGGGGAGCAAGAATCACATGTGGAGGTGTGAAATGTTATAACAGGTGAGCGTCCTGTGAGCTGTTATAACATTGGCGGGGGTTTCTGGTTTAAATAGAGGTCAGTTGTATGGTCAGGCCATCTCGTCAGCGGTTTGCTAAGCATTAACACACGACAGTGTTAAGACGAAAGGCGGGAAATGAAAGTATTCATTTGACTGTATCTGATATGGTTGAAAAAGAAATCTTTATTTCTTAGGTCAATAACATGGCGTATGTATTCAAATAAAAATGTACATATGCTTGTCATCTTGCTGTTACGCTCATTTTGGAGGTGGTGTTATACATGCTTTGTTTGGTGCATTTGAGTAAAACGACTGTGAATGAACAGTACTTGTATCACTGTTCGTAGCATTTTTTTTATTTTGAATGAGATTATACCGATCGTATATGATATTATTTCTATGAGCCTGAAGGGCCTTAGATTACTTGATGGCCCATTTTGCAGTTGTACATATCCATCAAAAAGATATGCGCATATCGCTAAGCTATAGAGTTTGATAAAATATTGAAGTATGCAATATTGAATATGGATATTTGGATGGACTGTAGAGCCATTAAAATACTTGGTGTATGTATTTGTCTACATTTGATATGTACATGACGGTTTGTCATCTTTTCTATGCATTTTCCATATTTTGAAAGTGGTGTTATACAGGTTTTGGTTGGTAGAAAACCACCGGAGTGACCTCAAAACAGTATGTGTACTGTTCGATGCATTTTTCATTTTGAATGCGCTTATACCCAGCATATGTGATATTATGCTTTTGAGGCTGAAGAGCCTTAGAAATTTGATGACTGATAAAGAGGTTGTACGTTTTCGTTTACCAATAGGATACGGTAATATACTGATCCTAGTAATACGATTTTAATATAATATTGGTGTAATGCAATACTGAATATGCATAGTTGGATGGTCATTAGAATATGCTAGATGTATTGACTTGTCAGTGAGGCCATAAGGTTTTGTCATTTTACCTGCATTTGTGCCTTTTTGAAAGCGGTATTATACAGGTGTTGTCTAATGCATTTGAACAAATCAACTTGTGAGCAAACAGCTCTTGTAATGTTGTTCGAAGAACTTTTCATTTTGAATGAACATATAGCGATCGTATATATTATGCTTTTTGAGGCTGAAGAGCCCTTAGAATACTGTCTACAAAGCGGTTGTAAATATTGTCTGTCAATAGGATACGTGAATGTACTATTTCTAGTAATATGACTTTGCTATAATATTGAATTATGCAATTTTTTATATGCATAGCTAGATGCGCTGTAGAGCCATTAGAATACTGGATGATCTGAAGAGGCATTAGAATACTTGGTGAGCTGAAGAGCCATTAGAATACTTGGTGAGCTAAAGAGCCACTAGAATACTTGGTGAGCTAAAGAGCCACTAGAATACTTGGTGAGCTAAAGAGCCACTAGAATACTTGAGTGAGCTAAAGAGCCATTAGAATACTTGGTGAGCTAAAGAGCCATTAGAATACTTGGTGAGCTAAAGAGCCATTACAATACTTGGTGAGCTAAAGAGCCATTAGAATACTTCTGAAGAGCCATTAGAATAATTGGTGAGCTGAAGAGCCGTTAGAATACTTGGTTGACAAAATAGCCTGTTTGATATGAAAATTGGGCCTTGGATTGTTACCATTGAGAATGTGATTGAACATGGTTGGTATCGTGGAATGAAAGATGTATAAAGTATTGTGATCTGTGATAACCGCATGAAAGCGGTATTTTACATAGATTTGAGTAAAAGACCCTGTTAATATTTAAGATGATGTACACTGAATTGTTTTAGATGATTAAACATGGTTGATGTTATGAAAGGAATGATGTAAAACGGAAATGAGATTTGTGAACAGAAATAACGAATAAACACGGCTAGCACCGCATGACAATTCCAAATATATGTGTTGTTGAATGTGTTATTGCGTAAGGGTGCAGGAGAACATGTATGTGTGTGTGATAAGGTTAAATGTTAATCTATAAGGAGTGACATCAATACGGTTATGCTCAACTGCTATTTCTTGCCATCAAGTACTTGCTAGAAAACTATATAGTTTTGTACACCACATTGGGAAAAATTGTCAGTCTGGCATAAGTTTCATCTGTGATGATACTAGAATAGATTGCCAATAGGTATGAACATGATGCAGCATTTAATAGTTTACTTTTGTTATTCTATGGCTGATTATGTATTACCAACATGACTAGTTGAAATTTCTTTAAATTTTAACCAAGTTTTGTAGTTGTATTCTGGCACAATACAGCTCTGTTGTAGTTGTATTGATGTACTACCTTGGACTGTAGACAGTATCAGTGTCGTGACCTCAGTGGTCTATAATCAGACCGTTCTGGCACAATACAGCTCTGTTGTAGTTGTATTGATGTACTACCTTGGACTGTAGACAGTATCAGTGTCGTGACCTCAGTGGTCTATAATCAGACCGTTCTGGCACAATACAGCTCTGTTGTAGTTGTATTGATGTACTACCTTGGACTGTAGACAGTATCAGTGTCGTGACCTCAGTGGTCTATAATCAGACCGATTAATAGAATATTTATATAGATGACCATATTGTAAAGTAATAATAGTTCATTTTCTGTGATTTTATTATTAGAAAGATTTTCACCAATATCTGGAGAAACCTACCCTATTTCTTCTAAATTTTCGAACAGCATTTTTAGACTTACAAGCAGAAAAAATCCATCTTTACATCAACTGAGGCTAAATACTGTGGCATGGATATGTTATTTATCACAAGAACTGCAAAGACAGCTGGTGAAATTTGGAGAATGTTTGCAGAATTTCTCTCCACAGTAGCCTGAAGTCAGGTTTTGCCATCTGAATAATTAGAAGAAACAGGGTACATGTATTTGTCGGTAACAATACATTGGCAATGTTTCATACAGGGGGAAACTGGTAATACAAATATATATGAACTGCAAAAGTCAAGATAGGAAAGCTGTATATTACAATAGACTACATTTAATATGGTCCTGTATTTTATCCATATTTTTACAAGTGATGGGTTGTGTTTAATATTGCGGGTCCAAATACAGTATTCTTGATATTTATGTTATACACCGTAAGACTAACGCCTGAAGTTTAGCCAATTTTGTGTAAAGTATATATTTTCATACTTGTCTGATGTGTACATGTGTATTCCATCCATTTTATATATTCTGTGATGTTTGTGCAGCAAATTAATCTTGTTTTCAACAGTATATAAAGGAATAAATTATATTAATACACAGTAAACCTGGAATTTGGTGATCTTTGTCTTTTCACTGTCACTGTGATGCTGTCCCCGCACCCTTTCTCGCAGGTCTTATTTGTGCAAAAGCCAAGGAATTATGGTTTTCACCTCGGGCCAAAAAAACCTTGGGGTATTGTTGTGCGTACATACATCTGTCCGTTGCCATTTTTGTCATTAACACCATATCTCAAGAATGAATATACCTAAGAGCACCAAACTTACATCACACATATATATATATATGACCATATATCAGAAGCCAGTTGAAAATCTGCGAGATTGACCCATATTGTTCAGGTCACCAGGTCAAATTTTTGTATGCTGGAAAACTGACCTTCACATACCATTGCATATTAAGTGTCTTACACTTGCACGATGGTATGTGAAGGTATTAGTAAGGCATAAGGTCACAGAAGGTCACATAAGGTCACAGAAGGTCACATAAGGTCACAGAAGGTCACATAAGGTCACAGAAGACTATCAAAAATTACTTTTATTGACCTACATTTTTTGACTCACTATCAACTGTAAATTCGTCACTGATTGTTTGTTTCCATCAACCTTATTGTTTGTAAACCAGGGCCCTATTTACATGTAAATACCACCAAACAAGGCAGAGGGAATCTCAAGTGCTTTACATGGTTCATGTTAACTCCAGCAGGACAATGTCTTGTCCTGCGAATCCTCTTCCAAAATATTTAGCTCGTTTTTCTCCGGCACATATACAGTAACACCAAACAAGGCAGAGGGAATCTCGGTGCTTTACATGGTTCATGTTAACTCCAGCAGGACAATGTCTTGTCCTGCGAATCCTCTTCCAAAATATTAGCTCGTTTTTCTCCGGCACACACACAGTAACACCAAACCGTAACACCTGGTGTAGTTTGGGTCACCGGCCCTATCTTTGAGACCATGGTGACATGTATTCCTGTGCTAATATCGAGGTTTTCAATCCATGTGATGTTAGTTTTTATTATCATCATGTACTGGTGATGACATCACTTTGACTGCAGTGAAAATATCATTTGTACTAGTACTATTCACTATCTCATCACCCAAGTATACACAATAGTGTTCAATCCTTCTCACAATGCTTTCCTTTGATGATGTGAATGATCAGAGTTCTATTTAAGCATGTTAAGTGAGCCAACTGTGGCCTCACTACAGCAAGAAGTTAATACAGAACTATGACACATAAATCATATTTGACCACTTCTTTATTAAAATATGTGATGAATATAATGGGTGATAGAACCTATCTTCATATTGTATACATCACATGTATAGTGTAGCAAGAATTGTAAATGTAAAATTCTAAAATATCACAGTTTCAATGAGAACTTAAAGCATTGTACATGCAAGTGCCTGTACTAGGAACATTAATGACAAAAGCTCTGTTTTTGAGATTCAATCAATACCGGTCAGCCAACAAGTTTGGCCTGACATGATAGTATTTGTGGCATGTTACATTTTCTTCTTGCTTGAAGAGAACTGGATATGGTGTTTCATGATATAACTATTTGAATTACTCCATATTCCAGCACAAAAAAGTGGACTGAAATCTGGGTCATATGTCCAGGAGATGAAATTACAACAGTGTTGAAATTGTGTGTTAAATTATCTATAAATGATATTTGTTAATGATGATAGTATTCATTACGTTTAACACATTTTGATTAATATAAATAACTTACATACAAGATATGTTAATTATATTAATACATTTATAACAGTCAGTCACATCAACAGTTAGGGAAAACTGCAGCTCTAAAATTGAGAAAAAAAAGTTGTTTTTGCTTACCCTATTTCTTCTAATTTTTCGAATAGCATTTTTAGACTTGGAAGCAGAAATAATCCATCTTTATGCCAACTGAGACTAAATTCTGTGGCATGGATATGTTATTTATCCCAAGAACTGGAAAGATAGCTAGTGAAATTTGTAGAATGTTTGCAGAATTTCCCTCCACAGTAGCCTGAAGTTATATTATCTTATTACCTTCTGATGCAGATTTGTGCATCCATTGATTTCCCTTAGTGTCTAATACAATAATTTTATTTCACAAAAATGTACCTTTTTTACCCCAATTATAGAGGCA
The DNA here is from genome assembly GCA_036873755.1 of Hanleya hanleyi. NCBI lineage: Eukaryota > Metazoa > Mollusca > Polyplacophora > Lepidopleurida > Hanleyidae > Hanleya > Hanleya hanleyi. Next base: position 27,955 of record JAVTVY010039998.1, on the reverse strand, counting down.
GTTTTCTCTAACTGGTCAAGGGACTAAACTGGTTATTCCCCTGTATCTCGATAAAGTAGACAGGTTTAATATGGCCGGCAACATTGAGTCTAGATTCAGAGAGAATTTTGAACCATTCTCCACATTATGGAATGTATCCGGTCCTCATAAAAACCCCCAGATCCGGAGAATGAAAGACCATGACTCATTGAAAGGTGACATGAACTGTGATAACCAATCAGGCTGTTGGAATTATCAGCCACTAGAATTTGAATTTGAATTCAGTCCATATTGGCCGCAAAATGAATGCTGGCCGTAACCTGTCTACTGTGTGGCTATACAGGGGAGGCAACCAGTCTAAATCAAGGGAACAGTCACTCACATCAAGGGGAATAACTTTTGTTGTTGATTGTCTCCCTTGATGTGACCACATGGGCGAGTTGAAGAAGGTTGTAGGGTGGAGTCCAGTTAAACAGGTTTGGAATTCCTTAACTCGTGTTCAGATGAGACAGCAGCTATACTCTGTTATCTATAAAGTCATCATCAATTACTGGAAACTGTTTGCACCTACACATCATTACAACAGGTGATTGACTAAAACAGCCTGCCCTGCATGCAAGCAGAAGTGAATCATGCATGATGCTACTGCCTATAGTGTTCTCGAGTTGGTGACCTATCTTGTCCAAAATATATTATGAAGCTGTGTGGAAAACAACAGAAATGGTATACATGTGTATTATCATGACATTTGCACCAATCATTGGAACATAAAGTCAAACTGCATAGCTCTACCTTTAATAATCTTGGTGAGACTCGTCCTCTGCTACAGCATGTCAGCTCTATGACTTATCTTTCATCTGAATGTTCCGTATGCACATTTTAGTTGAAAGATCATAGAGATTACTCCAGGAAACAAATCCTTATTCTTAGACCTCAATACCCTTTGTTTCATTCTACCAATTGTCATAGCAAAATATGAAATCGGTAAGTAGTTTGCATTATGGATGAGTTCTTTCCGATCATATTTAACAGATATGTTGTATGAAAGCAGCCAACTCCGCGAAAACTAATACAAACCAGTTAATCTGTTTTGGGTGTGCCTGGCTGCCAGCAGAGTCTCTGACCTAGTGTGGGAGGATGGGGCGAACTGTTTCCGAGTCTGCCTGGCTGCCAGTAGATTCTCTAACCTAGTCTGGGTGGGTTGAATGGACTGTTTTAGAGTCTGCCTGGCTGCCAGCAGGGTCTCTTTGGAGTCTGGCTGCCCACAGGGTCTGTAACCTAGTGAGGGCGGATGGGACGAACTGTTTGGAGTCTGCCTGGCTGCCAGCAGGGTCTCTAACCTAATGTGGGTGGATGGGGTGAACTGTTTTCGAGTCTGCCTGGTTGTCAATAGGGTCTCTGACCTAGAGTGCACCGATGAGACTGCCTGGCTGCCAGCATGGTCTCTGACCTAGTGTGGGCAGATGGGTTGAACTGTTATCGAGTCTGCCCAGCTGTCAGCAGGGTCTGTAACCTAGTGTGGTCAGATGGGTGAACTGTTTTTTGAGTCTTCTTGGCTGCCAGCAGGGTCTCTAACCTGGAATGATTGGATGGGGTGAACTGTTTTCGAGTTTACCTCGCTGCCAGGTCTCTAACCTAGTGTGGGAGGATGGGTGAGACTTTGGGTAACCAGTGTCTACAGTGTACACCTCCATATTACCGTAACTTGATCCAGCCAAGTAATTTCACTCTAATACTATTCCACAGATCATGGCTTGATTCATGCCAGTGATTTCAGTATACGTTCTACTGACGGGTTGACATTCACACCTGTGAACTTCCATGATAGGGCGCTGAAATCAGCACACTCGATCTTCTCTCTCTGGAATTCTGGGAGATCAGACGTATCCTCGGTCACATATTTGGGGTAGAGTATTCTCTCGGCGAGAGCTGCCATACCACAGAAGAGTTTATAATCTATCTTAGAGTCCTGGTTGATCTCTAACAGAGTACACATTTCCTTAACCTGATCCTTAGATATGATATTCACCAACACTTCCTTCATAGCCTTCTCTAGCTCCTGAAATTATAGTATTGAATACATTAAAATGCTATTTGTACAGCCTGTCACAATGGAAAGCATTTTTTCGGTAGACAATTGGCCATCAGAGAGAAAGCTGCCTATCGCCGCGGGATTTACATTTATTCTTAAAGGTGGTTAAATCCTCTAGCTTTACATTCCTTTACTGAAGAAATAATCTCCTGGTACATATAAGAGAATGTAATAGGGACACAGACAGCGATCCTGATTGCAATGTATCATATGAAATTACTGGAAAAGGCAGACAATTTCTGCATTCCTTTCTGAAATTTACAAAACGCTGTTCTAGTAAATCCACTAGTGAATAAGGTACATAATAGAAGGTCTTTGAACTAGAAGTCTACCACCCTACTTATCCCAGTCTGCCACCCTCTTCTTATTCCAGTCTGCCACCCTCTACTTATCTCAGTCTACCACCCTCTACTTATCCCAGTCTGCCACCCTCTTCTTATTCCAGTCTGCCACCCTCTACTTATCTCAGTCTGCCACCCTCTACTAATCCCAGTCTGCCACCCTCTACTTATCCCAGTCTGCCACCCTCTACTTATCTCAGTCTGCCACCCTCTACTTATCCCAGTCTGCCACCCTCTTCTTATTCGAGTCTGCCACCCTCTACTTATCCCAGTCTACCACCCTCTACTTATCTGTCTGTCATGCCCTACTTATCCCAGTCTACCGCCCTGCACTTACCCCAGTCTGTCACCGTCTACTTATCCCAGTCTGCCAACCTGTACTTATCTGTCTGTCATGCCCTACTTATCCCAGTCTACCACCCTGTACTTACCCCAGTCTGCCACCCTCTACTTATCCCAGTCTACCACCCTCTACTTATCTGTCTGTCATGCCCTACTTATCCCAGTCTACCGCCCTGTACTTATCCCAGTCTGTCACCCTCTTCTTATTCAGGTCTGTCACCCTCTACTTATCCCAGTCTGCCACCCTCTTCTTATTCCAGTCTGCCACCCTCTACTTATCCCAGTCTGCCACCCTCTACTTATCCCAGTCTGTCACCCTCTACTTATCCCAGTCTGCCACCCTCTTCTTATTCGAGTCTGCCACCCTCTTCTTATTCCAGTCTGCCACCCTCTACTTATCCCAGTCTGCCACCCTCTTCTTATTCGAATCTGCCACCCTGTACTTATCCCAGTCTACCACCCTGTACTTATCCCAGTCTGCCACCCTCTTCTTATTCAAGTCTGCCACCCTCTACTTATCCCAGTCTACCGGCCTGTACTTACCCCAGTCTGCCACCCTCTACTTATCTCAGTTTGCCAACCTGTACTTATCACAGTCTACCATCCTCTACTTAGCCCAGCGTGCTGCCCTACACTTATCTCAGTCTGCCACCCACTACCCATTTCCATGGCGATACATTCCTTTGTAAACTGTTTAGTTTACTGTGTAACATAACACCCATACAGCTCAACAAAGTTTTCACTAAAAATAGTTGCTGAAAATAATTTATCTTCCACAGAAAATGGATCATCTTGATTTTTGAGTCAATCTGCACTTGTCCAAATGCAACTTGAATTTTCCCATAATATCCTGTATGGTATTCATTTTTATCAAAAACTTATTGGCTGACTGATTTTAATTTATTTTATTCATTGTGTTCTCACAGAGAACACTGGTCAGGGCTATCATATAGTGGTGTGTCATACATGTACTTCTATGTAGTAATAGGCAAGGAGCATGTTGAGTTGTGGGCGGTCCCTGCCCCTGGAGTTGTGGGCGGTCCCTGCCCCTCGATAATCATATCATCTTAGAAATGGTGACCTGTCACTCGGGAGTGAGAAAGGTGTACAGGGGTGATGCAATCACCATTTGGGTAATGTTCTAGTTACCTTGAAAGGTATGGACCCCAACTTCACATCTTTACACTTTTGGAATACTTTTTGGTACAAATATTGTCTTCTGGTGGATATTATGCAGTATTTCCTCACATAATCCTGGGGGGTCATTGCTGAAATAAGATGGGAAGGGTTTATAATTCAGGCCTTCCATATGATATAAATCTCTTATGAAATACTTCATGCTACATGTAAACTGTATTAAACGTGTAAAATCAGGACCAATTTTTGCCCGGCAACATATCAGTTCTTGAATACGGACAAATATCCATACCATTATATATATAATAAAATATATGTATCAATATTTGAATTAATGTTATAGATGCCAATAGATACAATAACAACTGTGAGACATTACCATCTCGTCTTATTGTACAATACAACTATTCAAAGTTTCAGCTATACATACTTTCTAAGACTTTCATGTCCATAGGTAACTCAAATCTACTGGACTGTTGTGACAGAGCTAATCTTCCATGTAACCAGGGCTGTACACGGGTCATGGGCTGTGAATAACACAATCATGTTCACAATCAAATCTCATGTTAATTATGTATTCATGTATCACCAGTCACATCATAGGGAGAGAGAGAGAGAATTAAGGTTTAACATAGTCACGTCATAGTTAAATACCACAGCATATTATTACATACCCTCTCAAAATACATATTACCAGTTTATTAAAATATCAAGGGATATTATTTTGAAGTAACCTATCACTATTCAGAAAGCATGTCACAAGTGACAAAAATAATTGATCAATTTCCCATTAATTTCACTGACAAATATGTTAGGCAACTGCATCTACCAAAATAATTCTAGTGAAATATCAGTATTTAATGTACAGATCCTTAGTATCTTCATTCAAAGTAAGCAAATATTTCTAATTCCAGGATATGTACATGACAGTCACATCTTTTACCTTTGTTGATGTATCATCTTGGTCAGATGTAACATTGTAGTCAAAGGTCTTCTTAGTTTTGGTGTCTTGCTCCATTTTCTCCTGTAAACAGATCACAAAATTGTGTGTTACATTCATGAAAATGTCATCATGGAATATGACTGGAATTTAGATGACTATTTAATAAAAAAAACATGACCTAATAAAACACATTTATAAACTTGAAGGGTTTCAAATTTTATGATATTTCCATTATCTTGCAATGTACTTCTGATCATTTATTGTCATCATTTTCAGATTTTTTTTGCCAAACCACCACATATTTTGTATGGTTTGCGAAGTTCAATCGTTTTCTATTCCTGATGTTGAAGGGGGGTCACTTTCACTTTCAATATACAAATGTATTGATTGTACAGAGAAACCTTGGAATACCAATTCCTGTGAAAACTGGAATATCATAAAAACCGACTGGAATCTTTGACCCAATTGCCTCCTACTACCGTCAAAAATGCATGAGAAAACTAACACTATCAAAACCGACACTTCTGCATGGTCCTGAACTTAATATTTCCAGATTCCGCGGTGTCATATTGACACTCACGATTAAATCATAATATCGTAAACATCATATTTTATTTATATTAATACACATTACTTTATAAACATAATTCTCTGCCATTGAAACTTATTTTTATAAAATATTTCCCTGGAGTTGTAACCACATATGGTAATTCCCTAATAATTCAATCACCCAATCACAAATCAATCACCCAAAACTTTTGTGATAAAATTTGATCGGAAGTTCAATCACCCCAGATTTATGGTGAATAAACATTCAATCAACACATTTTTTCGGGAATTGCCAGCTTAATTCTTTGCAATAAATTTGATCACCCTGTTGTTGTTTTTTAGCACATCAAATATCACTTCCAGTGATTGAGATATGAGAATATGTAACCACCTATCATTGGATCTTTTAGCTATTCCTTATATACAAAGTACCATGTTGACTGAAGTTATGACCCTATTTTGTGAAATAATTTTATGCTGTACTTACAAGTGCCTCGGGTTTGTAGTACGGTTCTCCAACACTGAAAGTCATAGGCCGTTTGCTAATTAACTGTTTTCTCTTTGCTTTGGTCTTCTCTTTAGCCTTGGGTAGATCTGGGGCTATACCTTGTACTGTAGGTACTGGTGGTACCTCACTGAAATATACAACAAAGAGCACAGTGAAATAATCAGCTGCATGGCAGTGATTTAATTGACGCATTGACACATGATGAAGTTCTACAGGAGTATTATCACACAGCGATCAGGTGGGCCCTCCAACATTTATAAACTAACATATCCTATATGCAGACCTGAAGCCTTGATCCATACTATGTAGACAAGATTAATGCCGTCTAGAAGATGAGTCAGCCTGGATGATTGATCATTATTCAAGTGGGGTGTACTTTCAAAACTCTGCCAAATTTTATACAAACCAAACAATGTGTATGTATGTATATCTCTTGTATCTGGACCTACAAGGCTACATACGGAGTATCTTTGAAGAAATACAATATAATTATAGTGCCCAAAATATCAAAATTCTCAGCTAGCAATTGCTGAGGTAAATGGTGTGGAACAATCACTTCACCTCAGCAATGTTTAACAGGGTGTTAAATGAGAGTTATTTTGTTGCCACTTAGTTTTTTGCCGAGGCGAGTTCCAATTTTCCTTATTGAGAGGACTGCAAAGATTAAGTCATACATGTAGATTTTGAAGAAAATTGTATAGAAAATTTCAAATGGCTTATTTCATGGTAGTATAGACTGAGGTAACTGATAGCCCCTCCTATTGCTCCTCTAACTATAGGGAGAATTGATTAATGATCCAATCAACAGGAGGGCATAATTATCGACCATGGAGCTGGGCAGAAAACACTCCCAGATTGTTGGGGAATATAACTACATGTAATGTAAAATCAATGTCGAGAAGTATATGAAATGGGTGAAAGGAGAATTAACCATTAATTGACCATAAAATTCAAAGCCATATGGATACAAATGCATGTAGGACTGTTTCATTCGAACTTGTTCCAAGTTTATTATTTATGATGAGGACATAACTGCATAAATGTAATTTAAATGATATTTGGTGCAAACTAATCCCAAATTTTTTCCTACATTATCATCATATTAAAAATAATTGTTTTCTGTGGAAATTTCTTTAAAGATTTTCTATTGTCCTCACATGATATAGTGTTTTCGTGAGAAAATAGCTTGAAACATTGCAGCGCAAAATGAATATTGATGTATGTACCATGTATTGCCTATTGATGTATGTAGGGGAGATTGGGGTACAGTGGGACATGGGGTATAGTGGGACAAGCCGCCTAGCTCTTTTGTTAAGAACAAGAGGCACATAACATTACTATCAGCAGAAAGCTATCACCCCCATACAACTTCTATATTGATTACAAGTAAAATCTATCATTGGTAAACAATTGAGGACACACAAACTGTTTTTGAGCAGTCCAAGTAAATTTTTAGGACTGAGGATGATAGTTCGTTATGAGAAGTTTTCAGCAGTATTTCATTGCTGTTTTATTACTACTGAGAGAGGATGGGTACACTTTAATTATATCTATTTAGTATCTCAGCTGTATATATTATTTTTTTGTCATAAAAAGGAATATATCATGCACGTGGGGCAGAGCGGGACACTTTTGTCGGGGCACACTGGGACAATAATAATCAAATGGTGAAATTTCCTTTCATCCTAAAATGCCATCAAAGTGCATTATTTTGTTTCCTAGATGGTAGTATTTGCCAGTCCTATCAGATTTGATGAGTTTTACTAAAATTTTCAAAGTCAGATGCTTTCATTGGGATGAGAATCACACAAAATATTTTTTTCCTCAAATTTGGCTCCTGGAAAATATTTTACGTAAAGCAGGAGCCTAAAATAGCAACTAACCTAGCTAACCACCGCTGTTGAATCTTCTAAACTCCTATGAAACATATTAGTATATACTTCTTATAAAATGTATTTTGATTATTGTCCCATCGCACCCCAGTGGGTGTCCCAGAGTACCCCATAGTGGGGCAAACTGGGACACATTTTTTTACGTTTTTAAAACACAATTTTGGAGAAAAGTATAACATATATTTCAGATATTTTTGTGTGACTATGTCATAAAAAGTATAAGTTATAACGAGAGTATACAAGGCTACACTACAGGGCAATAATAACATAGATTTTTGCAAAAAGGTGAAAAATGTCCCAGTGTACCCCAATCTCCCCTACCATGTATTGCCTATGCTCATTAGATCAGTGTTCTCTAGGATGCTACTCGAGTATCAAGCAAAGTATCGACTATAGGTCAGCTATAAGAATTGACCTTTATTTATTGCAGTGTTTATTATCTTTAATAAATATGCATGCCATGCACATAGGAGTTGACTTGGGAGGGACATACATTTATGCTGCAGTCTGGACATTCATCCAATCAGCCAGATTGTTGCTGTATCCTTCAAGCCAATACATCAGCTCAGCATGCTCTAACTATTGTTCAAAATGAAGATATGCAGGCACCCCATGGCTTTAGTTACAATGTATTTCTTTGATTATCATCCACATTAAAGAAAGCAAACAGGACATGCTTACCGCTGTTAAAGTGTCTTGGGCAGACTGTTGTGGTAATAGACCAGACTAATTTAATATCTCAGCGTTCAATCACTGCACGTTATAATGCCTAGCCTTGTGACAGCAAATATAATTATACTTTTAGGCTCTAATCGATTCTGAATTCAATTTCTTTGCATGCATGGTGTCTGCATGGACTGGTCCAAATATGTTCTTGATATGTAGTGACAGTTACACATGTACGTCACAATGGACATACCTCATGCATGGCTCTTATCAACCTGTACAATTTTCACCCTTCTCACCTTACTGTCACATACATAACTAGGCGTGTCCAAAGCCAGACCAAAAGTAACAAAATTACGCTTAATATACCTACAGCTTGTACAGTCATGCTGTTTGAATCAAAGTCCTCTCCAACAAATATACTTCTTTAGTAGCCGGTTTACCACTCCATGTCCAAGAACTCACTCCAGAAATTGTCAAATATACATATATACATTTCTTCTTTCAAAGGAAGATTTCTTATCACGGACATGGCATGAGAAAGTGTCTACAGGTACACTAAGCTTTCAGAGAAGTCAGCCAAGTGTGGCTTCCATTGAGACAGTGCATGCATGAACAGTGCATGGAACAACAGTTATTGTATCCAATAAATAACAATTGAGTCTCTTGTTATGATAATGAATATCTTTCTATTTTCAAATTCCTTTCAGTCAAAACAGCTAGTTTTCCTGTTAACAGTAGTTTCAAGCAGCTCAGTCCATGAATTCTATAAGACCTAGAACAACCTATGCTCCACTACCAATTATAGCTATTATAACACAATTTCGACCAAATCCATACCAATGGGAAACTTGCACTAAAAATTACAGCCAATCAGCTGCCATGATTACCACTTCTGTTTTGTCCATTTCACATTTTTGTAGCCCAGTGAACCAATCAATGTCCAGGATTAGAACTTCGGTTTTATCCACTGCCTGTATTGTCAATTAGTGAAGCCCTACTAAAAATGTTTGAAGAAATTTATCCATCTACAAATGCTTCAGATTTTAAACACTGGATTGTCTTATACCTAACATGATGTTTCAGTTGTGATATATATATACCATACCAGGTACCTCATTTTATTAGATATTTGAACTGAATTCAGCTGTAATGTTTATGATAAATAAATCTATTTGATATATTTTTATCCCTCAGATTTAACAATAATGTATGTACATGTACACAAAAATTGCTTGTCTCAGCATGTTGTTTTTATCATCCTGAAGCATTTGGAAAAATGCAATGAACCGAGCCTTAGTTTTCATTTGCTTGTTCTTATGAGAGCTCCAATTTGAAGACATTAATATGGTATATGCAAGTACATGTCGTATAGAATGACACGCCCCAAACCCAAAGGGAGATACAAAATTTAGAAGATTTTTCAGTCATTTATTAAATGATGAAACATTATCCTGAAAACTGGCCAACCAGTTCTTGATCTATCCTCTTCATGATGAGCACCAAGTGAGAAAGATAAAAGTTCCGTTTTTAAATATCTGGTATGACACGGCCTGAGGTCGAATCTGGGACCTACTGCTTGCGAGGTGAGTGGTCTACCACAAGGCCACCGCAGTGTGGTCCTGATACTGGCAAGAATACATATACCTTTAGTGCTGTTGAATTTGGTGGGCATGTTAGTATATCTTTTCATCACCAAGAGTGAGAATCATTTGCTGGGTCAACACAGCTTTTAGCTTACAATGAACTGTTAATGTGCGCTAACAGGGCCTTTTCTTATCAGCAGGGAATATTGATGGATTACTGGTCTGTCAATATTATCCAAGGTGTCAAACAAATTGGATCACTCGGGTCACAATTATATTCAATAGATCACCATGAAATGATCAATTGACACATAACCACGTAAATACATGTAGTTACTCTGCACCAGATTTAGTGGTTTTTGACTGTTCTCCAGCACACGAAGTTGCCACGGACAAGATTAATTGATTCAGGTCAAATTTCATTCATATTAAAAATTTCTGTTCATCTCAGCCTTCAAAAGAAAAATGTACATGTACATAATGATACAAATGACATACTGATCGATGTACATGTATGTGTATATGTCTCAACCAAGAAAGAACCGCTGGACATAGAGGAAGTTTCATATCTCATCACAGAGAGCTCTCACAAAATGCTGAGTGAGAGGCAAACTCCAAAAAATATACATGCCAAGTACAACCTGTTTTATTTGTCACCAGTTTGGACAGAATGCCAAACAAGGCTGACAGTAGAGATTCACTGCAATTGCTGTTACCAGGGAAACTACATTTTGTGGGATAGATATTTTATTAACGAGTCATGTAAGTTTATACGTTGTACCAGGTAGCTGCAGGTGAACACTGCAGTTAGCTGTAAGGTGTAGAAAGCAAATGAATGCATGGGCACAGTCTTAAGAAGCTCATGGGAATTATTTTACCAGTTCAAGTTTATTAAAATATTTGCTTAGCATTCTTGGACATATTCTATCCACTTTGGTCAGTGTTATTCTAAAAACCACTTTCCTTTGTTTTATCTAGCTGTAAAAACAGATCTATTATCTTAGTGACAATGCAGAATTGATGTAAGGCAGATTTTACTTTTAAATCTCACAAGCTATGGATGAGAAATAGAGTGATTCTAGTGACTCAGAAATAATGGAACATTCTCATGGCATCAGATTGTATACCCCCTAGTGTCAGTGTCATATAAACCATTTGATTGCAATGGGTTTGAAAATGCAGGACGCAGCACTTGTGTGCATGGCCCTCAGCCAATCAGCATCATCCGTTACTAAATGGAATGGAGTAGGCTTGGGATGTCACTGCTAAACCAGATGGTGAACATGTACAATGTTTTCTTACCTAATAACAGAACATCTAACTTGTTTATTCTTTTACAAGATACAAGTATACTGGATGCATTCCCCATTTCTCTCATATGCAGATACAAGCTCCATGTGTTGATCAAAATATTTAAAAAAGAATGTGTCACTGATAGATGAGTGCAGTGTTTTTCAGCGCAATGCAGTCAGAGTATTACACCAGGGACCTTATATAATAATAGACCTATATAAGGTGCCTGGTTACACAGACAGATTAGGAGGTTATAAACTCTGACAATGAGAGGCTGAGATAATGGAGAGTTACAAAATGACATGTAGTAACTAACCTTATTGTTGTCTTCACACCAGAGGGATTCTCCACAATAACAGGCTCCACTTCTACAGGTTTAACCTCTGGCTCTGGATCCTCCTGTTTGATTGGATGATTCTGTTGAGGTTGTTTCTTTTCCTTTTTGATGATACCCGACCGTTTTCGCTGTGCTGGAGGTCTAGGGAGGTTTATGGGGGTTCTTTTGCTGGGTTCTGGTTTGCTGGGCAAAGGTGGTGGTGCAATATTTACCTACAAGTTATAAACAGCAATAATATGCAACTTGTATTTTCATTGCATACATCTGTATTCTTCATGATACAGCCTTAACTGGTATGTCAAATTTCAGTTCTGGTAAATGAAAAAAATCCTAAAAATAATTTTGTATTAATCATAATACATATACAAGCCAGACCTTGCATTTTACTGTTCTGAGTCAAGAATAAAGGATACAACCAGGTCCATCAAAATACAAGGCCTGCATCCATGGGCATACAGAATAATAGCGCAAAAATGTTTCAATGACTCTGGAATACATGCATATCATGAATGTCATCTGATTTGAAATCAAAACCTGTTTAGTCACATATTCTTAATAATCCATATTCATCCAATATCAAAGTTTTCAATCCTGTGTTTGATATACCTAGTACAAATCCATAGTCCTTCACTGAGACCCTGAACCAAGCATTACCCCTAGCTGTTCTGTTTGATCTAATAATCCATTAAAGATCATATATATGTCAGCTTACCTGTAGATATCTCAATATGCTCCTAAACTACACAAATATGTCAGGTATAACCTATTGCCTGTAGCTAATCTCCCTCATTAGAAGTGTGCACGTCACCTGAGTTCCCTTTATATCTTATTGATCTGTCTCGTTAGTTCCCAGAAAAACAAACACCAGCTAATCAATTTTGCTGGCCATTTCTACAACATACTATATAGAATTTTCTGAACCAACTGCACGAACTGAGTACGGAGATCCATAGTACATAATGTATATTTTCATTATCTAGGGATGAAATATTGAAAACGAAATATTGGCAAGTGTAAGTCACCATGTATTTGGTATATAGTATGAGTGAATGAGACAGAGTAGTAGGGTTTAACGTCGTTTTCATATATAGTATGAAAAGGTGTGATCCTGATATATCATGGTAATATGGGATTAAAATACTGGTACTATACCACAATACTGGTACCATACCACAATACTGGTACCATACCACAATAATGGTACCATACCACACCATACCACAATACTGGTACCATACCACAATACTGGTACCATACCACAATAATGGTACCATACCACAATACTGGTACCATACCACAATAACACCATTATTCTTAGTCATACACTTTTTTATTTGTGTTCTCTTAAGGGCACCAACTAACAGGGATCCAAATTGGTCCATGTTGTAGTTTGTCATAGTGAAGAATTAGGAAATGAATTTGTAAACAGCAGTAACAGCTAAAGGCCTCCTATAAAAATGATTGTTTATCCATAAGCCAGATTTTTCAACAAACTTTTTATAGCATAATTGGAACTTTGCAAAAAGTTGGCTCTTCCCAAAATGGCTAAAGTACCAGCATCATTTTGTCCATTTTAAAATATCACAATTAAATAAATCCTCTCACATCTCTCAAATTTTCTTAATAGGATGATAAACATTTCCTTTAGTTTATGGGCACTATAAAGTAGTGAATATCATGCTAGTGTAAGAAACTCACAGTGTTGGTACTCCATGCTTGAGGTGGCGATTCAGGGGGAACGGGGGATGAGGCTTTCACCACGGCATCACCATCTCCTACAACACAAATGAATCAATTCCACTACTTGTATATACATGATGTAGTTGAGGTAATGGAAATAAAACATGTATACATTTAAAATGGCATTATCCGAGACTCCATAGACAACATAATATCATGGATGGCTAAATATTAAAGGTGAAATGCATTGGTTTTTGAAGTCCTGCATACATTTGCTCACTTCTTAGATAAAGTTATCAGTGATTATTTTGTGGACATTCTATTTACTCTGTCAATCTATTAATCAAGATCGTCAATATTGGAGAACCGTGACAAGAAAATCTGTGACCCTGTGAGCATTGTGACTTACTATTCTATCTTTTGCTGTTATATCATTTCACATGATATCAAGACAGTCAAACAGAATGAAAGCTTAGGGCACCTCTAATATCTCCATAATTTCAACACAGTTCCCCTATACTGATGTTCTTGCATTAGTTTAAGACTATAGTGTATAGTTTGTCATATGCCCAATTCAAAGAGTAAGAAATTTCTACAAAATAACCCTTGTATAACTTTATCTATGTAATAGGCAGAAATATGAAATTGGCAATATTTAATATATGCAGGGTTCATAACCATTCTCATGGAATCTAAACAGTAGGTTATAACATGTGTTCTAGCATGTCATATAGTTGAACATCTAAGTTGTACATTCTTCTATCAGATATACTGGATGCATTTTTCATCTCTTTTGTATGCAGATATGGTACACTTTTCTTGTTAAACAAAGTTGATAAAGACTGAATGTGCATGCATACTGCACATCTGACAACAGAATGCAAAACCATTAATGAAAACAGATGTAAATGTACAGAAATTGCCATCAGTAATCATTTCAACTTGGTGAACATGGGAATACATGTAGCTACAGATTATTTTCTAAGGAATAACGAACTGACAATGTATTAAATGCTACAACCTGATTATCTGAGTAACTGTTATCATTATTTGTTCAAATAATATCAAAGTTCATGGTATGGTAAACTTACAGTAGACTGAAACTACAGTAGATAATAAACTAATTAATTACTAACTCAAAGTCCATGCATTGATAGTTAAATATTTCTGCTTTTACTGGATAATTCTCAAAAATATAAAATATTTTAAAGCAAATATTAGACATTTGTATGTAGTTTACCAGTTATTTTCACATCTAGAGTAGATCAAATAAACAGGTTATAAAACAACAAAGATTAGCAAATAGTAAAATTTTGAAACAATGAAATTATCAGACTGTTTTCTATTAATTTCATTTGATCTAACAGACTAAATTTATCAGTATACATGTAGATATAAGCCAGCTTTTTTTGTAGGAAAGCCATCAGTAAACCTACAATGTGCATCTCATCGAAGTAAGTGATCAAAAAATGTTATGGCATCTTTGGGGTAAGATACATATGTGCTGATGACATATCTGAGGTGGAATGTGGTGTTGATGACATACTCATGGTGAGATGACATATTCGGGTAGGAGGTGATGCAGACATATTTGAGGTAATAAGTGATGATGACATGTATTTGGGCTGGGATATGTTCCATCTACGACCTGATAATGAATTACAAGGTAGTAGTGAAATGTATGGGGTGAGATTCGGTGCTGATGACATATTGTAGGTGAGATGTAATACCATATTTGTGGTGGTATTTGATGATGATATATTTGAGGTAGGGCATGGTGATGACATAATAAAGGTGAGATGTGATGGCATATTAATCCTCTCTGTACCATATCGGTACTTAAGTATCGATAGAAATATGGTTCAATGATTGCCTGTCATTAGTATACAAAAATGAGGAATTTCTAGATGAATATTCTTATAATATCATATCTTGTCCGAAAGCTTGGAGTATGGTCTTTGAAACAACGTAGGTGATGATAAGTATACCTTCGCTTCATTCATATTCATGACAGTGTTGATACCAGCTTGAAACTATTAAAAATGCCGGCATCGGTACAGAGGGAGTTAAAGGTGAGATGTGATGACATAGAAAAGGTGAGACAAGATCACATGTTGGAAATGGAATTTAATGATGACATATTATTAGAGATGTGATGTGATTATAATATATTTGGGGTGGTATGTGTTGAGGATTTGAGGCAAAATGTAATGATGACATATATTGGGTGAGATGTTACTATGACATTATGACATGTGATGTGGTGATGATATATTTGAGGTGAGATGATATAATGACATTTGGGGTGAGATGCCATGATAACATATTTAGGTGAAATGTGATAACATACATGTAGATGAGGTGAGATGGGATGACATATTTGGGGTGAGATGTGATGACATATTTAGGCTGAGATGCACTGATGATATATTTTACATTAGACGTGATGATGATGTAGGTGAGGTGTGATGTGATAACATATTTAAGTTGGGATGTGATGACGAGATATTTGAGGTGAGATGTGGTGATGACATATTTTAGGTGAGATGTGATAAAATATTTCAAGTGGGATGCAATGATGATATATTTGGGGTGAGATGCGATGATGACATATTTTCGGTGAGAACATAAACGGTCAGATGTGATGACATATTTAAGAAGGGATGTGATGACATATTCAGGGTGAGATGTGGTAATGACATTCTAGGCGACTGTGAGATGTGAACTAAGATATGAGGCGAGATGTGATATATGTATTTGAGGTGAGATGTGATGATGAAACACATGTGATGACATATCTTGGGTTAGATATGATGACTTGCATGTATTTGAGGTAAAATGTGATGATGAAAAACATGTATGTGAGGTGAAATGTGACGATTCATATTTTGGACGAGATGTGGTGATGACATATTCTAGGCTAGATGTGATGAAAACATAAATCAGTTGGGATGTGTCTGATATGACATATTTGACATGGGAGATGTGATGATAATATATTTGCAATGTGATGAAGCATTTCACACATGTTCTGAACATATACTGTGCACACATTTAAAACATCCAATCTATCCAAATAAAGTTAGACCTGTGTGTCATTCTGCTAAAAGGTCCGAGGACTTGCACATAAAATAGTCATGTCCTCTGACCTCATATTATAGTCATGTCCTCTGACCTCCGGTAATCCACCAATCAAAGTGCCGCTTCAAGAGAGAGGGAGAACTGACTTGGGAACTTTCCAGATGCCGACAAGCTCTGTCAAATAGTATCTTCAAATGTCAGTGATTCTCCCAACAACCACTTCAAAGTAGACTCGATGACTCGATGGTCAGCGTGGTAGATTTGATTGACGACGGTATGTTATTTTTAAGATGGAGGTCAATGGATATGAGAGAGACTGAAGCTTAAAGACCTATAATAACAGAGCACACTGAAGTCCTAATAAGACAGGTCATGACACACAAGGCATCTGAACTAAAAAGGTAACTGTAAAATCAGTCATTGAAGGTCCTACCAAATGGTCGCCACACCCATACGATTTTGATGCTAAATTGTGGGTATAAGAAGGTATAATTTACATTTTATAATGGTTTACTGTTTTTGGGAATGGTCTAAGTTTTAAAATAACCAACTTGAACCCTCAAATATCACACCTGTTTGGAAATGGGTGAAGGCTGTGATTGCTTGACCCATGACATCTGTCAAATTCCATGTATGATCAATCATTGCTAGCAATCATAGCTGGTAATTGCAGCACGCAATCATAGCTGGCAATTGTAGTGAACAATCGAAGCTTAGCAACCATAGAAAGCAGTCATAGTGAGCAGCCATAGCCAGCAATTGATCAAAGTGAATGTTCTGGATGACATTTCCATTGCAACACCAAAAGCTTCACCATGCTACAACATATACCCGGTAAATGCTTTTGTTGATGTCATGATGATGTTGTTATACCCCAATTGTTGTGAAGTGTACATGTCACAATAGGACGTCCCACACAACAGACAAGTCAAAATGATAAGACGTGATTGTAATCAGACTGATGTCATGGGTCTGAGGACTACAGCTTCAATACATTTTCACCACATTTGTTTTATTGTGTTTAAAAAATCCACTTTCATGTCATTTTGCCTAAAAAAAAATATCAACTTGCTGATAGCACAGCTTCACTGTATCTTATAATGCAGAGTGTGCAGGGGGTATTTGGTAGAACCTTTAATGTCACAAACTAAAATGTTCAGATCTACTGAATAACAACACAGTGTTACCTCCACTCAGTCCTGTTATTGTCACATCTGAAAAGGATGACTCTAGCATGATATCCTAGATTCAACAGGGTTGCGCTCAATGGTTTGATAATTAAAATACTGCGGAAAGCTATGTCACCTATCCGTCATTCTGCAATAGTTGCCTCAATTTTCAAGCCTTTCATTTAAAGACACCATAATGTAATTAGTACAGATAAACAACAGTAACAAAGTTGGATTAAGTTAAGGAACATGTTTCTGCTATATTCTAAAAGTATTATGTAACTCGATTAGTTTATTAGTCACACACATTAACAAAAACAGTCAGTTTCTGAGAACAAATGAACACTACATCCCAATGTGAATTCGCACCTATATCAGAATCTGTGGTTACATCTAAGAGATATCCATCTGAAACATAGCAACATCCATTATAACAAAAAAGATTAAAAAAATCTAGTTAGATATTCCATAATTCTCTTCTGTGGTCTAAACATGATCCATTAGCATGATCAGAGTGTGCAATCATCCTTCACCATACTTTTCTTCTACAGAGAAAAGGTGCAGAGTTTGGTAAAGATTTCTCGGCTGGTAACTCTATATGCAGGTCCTTATACCAAAAAGCCTCAATTGCTCCAATGGAGAACTAACTACCGGTATATGGATGATCCTCTGGGAGAGGTCCTTGATCGAATCAATGGAACCGATGCTCAGATGACGAAAAGTAGTAGATTACTGATAATTCAACGTGTTCTCCCTTTAATAGGCTGAGGGAAATTTATCTCCACCAAAATTAGTTCCGTAACCCGTATACCGGTATTGTCTTTTCATGTTCTGAGCAGCAGAACTGTTGAATCAGAATCAGAATCATTGTGATGGCATATAGCCACATCTGGACACCGGGCTTAAAATCTGTTATTGGAAAAAACTTTCTAATACCAAATGTATACCGAAAAAACTTTCTGACCCTTATGCATATCCAAGCTTACAGTTACACGTAAAAAAAATAGATGTTTAACTTGTGGGCTGCATGCCTGAAGTGGGGTGGCACCAGCTTGAATCTCGTTTGTCCCGTCTGTTATCATTCGTTGAAGTATTGTACAGTGGAGATAAGTGTTTTGGGACCGTGTTTTGATACACTAATATGACGATATATTAATTATCAAATTAAAAAAATAATCGTCTGGATAACTAAGTGGAATACAGTAACCTTTCTGAAAGATCATGACACGGTCCACGAAAAGTTTGGTGACAAAGATTATCTCCTTTCGTGTGCGTGTAACTGTGACTATACTTTATGCCAAAAGTTGTCCCGCACGAATTTAAAAGTTTTCAATAGATAAGTAGAGAACTAACATAAACGATATTGCTGCCAAAGTTCTTCTTACGGCTTGTCAGATGCACACAATTTATTATTTCAATTGTTAAATAAACATGTACGAGACAAAAGTGGAATGACGTTCAATCCAAATGAGAATTTACATGGTTATCTCCCTTCAGTATGTTTATAGTTTATTTCATACATACAAGCCAAACGGAGAACTTCCAGTTATCACTTTTAAAACTTTAAAATGGGATGTGATTTTCTTTATTTAAAACAGCTGGAAGAAGGGGGCGGGTGGTGGGGGGTCGAGGAAGTGAAAATATTACCAAATTTGTGAATTAATTCGTTGGTTGAAAATTATTGTACATTTTCTTTATTGTATCAAGACATAGGCCCATCATCCGAACGCATGGCACGATCATACGTAGAAACTTCTGCTCGTTAAGTGAAACGTGAAATGCCCTTAGAAAGCTAAGATGACATAGGCCTGCCGTAATATCCATTTCCATTAGCAGGGGCAACATATAGATACACTTTTGGCATGAAATTTTCAACAGCTCTTACATTCATCTGGTTTCTCTTTCGACCTACACTAAGTAAGAGAGACTAATTCTAAATGTGGGTAATGTAGGATACACACGTGTTGTTACTCTCTGTTACGAGGGAACACACTCTGAAATTCTCACCTATAAGGTTGCTGTAGTCATCTGTCATATCACTCTGATCTCTGTCGTCACCATAATCGTCCCTGGGTGAGCTTGGTGAAGCTGGTCGTCCCTCAGCACCGCTGCAGCTGCTAAAATATCGATACCAAACTTCGCATATTATTAGCTGGTGAATTCTAAGATCGGGTTTTTTATGTACAGGTGCAATGAGTTGAATTTTTGATACTGGTATCGTAAATATACATGTATATATAAATATTGAAATATTACCATAACTGTTGTGAACACAATTGTAGTTCAAAAATCAATGTAAGACTGCAAGGAAATAAGTGATATTATTTTCCAAAGGTATATAACATTTATTTGTTCTGATCAAACAGATGGGTTTGCATAAAATATACGGTATGCTTCAGATGATATCTGCAACCAGAAGCAAATAAACTAGAAGTCTGCACCCTTAGATTACACTAGCTATAATGCTCTGACCATCGCCTCCCTGCTTATAACACACATCTTCATTTTGTCAAGCCAATTCCTATGTTCCCACTTCGAACTTGGAACGTAGAAATTGGCTGGATAAAATGATCTGACATAGAACTTAGCGCAATTTGATTGGTCTATGTCGCTTTCGCGCAGTTTCAAATCAACAACAGAGTAATGCATTACGGAAGATGAATTGATGCTGGAATTGAAATGCTCGGCCCAAGAAAAATGACGATCCCCGTGTGGCGAATTTGCATTTCGTCTTGCGTGTATTATGGAAGCCGATGACCGCTATCGGCTTCCATAGTGTTTAGAGACTGCAAGAGGCTAGTGGTGTAGATGGTTAGACGAGTGCCAGTGCCGTCTAGCTATAGTTTTATCAATCTAATGATACGCACTTCTAATTCATTCGCACATTTATAATGGATGAGAGAGAGGAAGTGGGACAATCGAGAGAATTCCACTATCAAACTATGAAAGCTTGCCATAAGCCCATCAAATCTGATTGACAGTCTAATATATCAAGCTGGACAGTTTAAAAGTTTCAGAATCATGCAAATCGTTTGCAGACGTTTATCATATCTTTTCTTTGCAGTTCACCATGCACTATCGGGGATAAGACCGACAAAAAATATCTTCCTAGTAATATCGTTGTAAGTCAGATGTTGCAAAGGGAATCGCAAAAGCAACTGAAAGAAAATAGTTAGATATGGAGTGAATATACTCTCTAAAAAAACTTGAGTGAACTATTCCACTCAAGTTTGAGTGAAATGTACCTGTTCACTCAACATTGAGTTACTTTTCACTCAACTTGAGTTACTTTTCACTCAACTTCAGTTACTTTTCACTCAACTTGAGTTAAAACCACTCAAGTTCACCCAACTTGAGTGGGATGAATTTCCACTCTTATGCTTGAGTGAATGTCACTCAAGTTGAGTGCATTTAACTCAAGTTGAGTGAAAAGTTACTCAACTTGAGTGAAAATCTCACTCAAGTTTTGAGTGGGATGAATTTCCACTCTTACTTGAGTGAAATTTCACTCAACTTTTTTTAGAAAGTATATAAGGAAACAAGAACAACTTTAGAGCAAACAGTCTGAAAACAACGATCGGAGAAGGCGCAGGCATTCTTCACAACTCTTTACACTAGGTTTCAGTAATTATACCTTCATCGTTATGGCACATAATTTCTCCGATTGGTAAGAATGAACATGTAAGCAGTATATATTCCCTCCGAGGTTTCGAGTACAAGTGAAAGCCTTTCATTAAAGATATGGTAAAATAGGTTAAATGAGAATCTCTACGTTAGTCTAGATAATACCATATAGAATCGCCCACTACAGAGAATTAAGACAAATCAATCAGAAAATCAGATCGGAAGGGGAACAGATATTAACAGATACTTTTTTGTTGGAGCTTAAACAGTTGACGATATTACAAAACTGGAAACAGAGTAGTAGTAGGTAAAAACCATTTCAGACAAAGTTTCACCCGGATGTAACTATGACGTCACAACTTCCGATGGTGGCGCCATCTGTACACTTTGGACGCAAGGGAGACAACTCGATCTGCCAGAGTAGAGGCGTGGCCTTTGGTACATGTCTAGACTTGTTGGTGTGTGTTGATGTACTGGGGTTTTTCCTAGACGGCCATGTTGGAAAATGGCGGTGTTTTTAGACGGCCATGTTGGAAAATGGCTGTGTTTTTAGACGGCCATGTTTTAAAATGGCGGTGTTTTTAGACGGCCATGTTGGAAAATGGCGGTGTTTTTAGACGGCCATGTTTTAAAATGGCGGTGTTTTTAGACGGCCATGTTTTAAAATGGCGGTGTTTTTAGACGGCCATGTTGGAAAATGGCGGTGTTTTTAGACGGCCATGTTTTAAAATGGCGGTGTTTTTAGACGGCCATGTTTTAAAATGGTTGTGTTTTTAGACGGCCATGTTTTAAAATGGCTGTGTTTTTAGACGCCATGTTGGAAAATGGCTGTGTTTTTAGACGGCCATGTTTTAAAATGGCGGTGTTTTTAGACGGCCATGTTGTAGAAAAACGTATAAAAGGGGGTGATTTTTAGTGGTTGGGTGTATTCATTGCACTACCTTACGGAGCACTCTGATTTACCTGACCAGCCTGCCTGCCTGCCTTCCTGCCTGTTTGCCTGCCTGACCTCTAGCCTGTTTGCCAGCCTGCTTGCCTGCCTGTATGAGACGTGGAGAAGCTTTTCATTTTACCAGTGCAAATTCACCAGCCTATTACACCGTTTTTGACCAGCCTGAGCCTACAGTCATGGAGTCACGCCAGCGAGTGAAGCTTCAACAGTACCGTGTTCGCCTCATTGATGAGATGCAGCATGTGGCCGAACTATGTGATCTGCTTATGGAGGAAAACATACTCCTGAAACAGCGTGTCGAAGATATCATGGCTGAGAAAACCACTTCAGCACAAAACAGATGTCCCTAGATAAAATGGTCCGATGGGGTCGAGTGAGGTATCAAAGTGAAGCATTCGTGAATGGGCATCTGATGGGCTGGGTGTGGGGTTGAAATATCGGCATTCTGCGCATGCGCGGTGGCCCAAGGGTATAGAAATAGACGTGTTGCGATGTAGGGGAGTCCCTAATGGGCCGATGGAGTTGTATGAGGTATCCATGTGAAGCATTCGTGAAGGGGCATCTGATGGGCTGGGTGTGGGGTTGAAATATCGGCATTCTGCGCATGCGCGGTGGCCCAAGGGTATGAAAATAGCCGTTTTGGAGCTAGGGGAGTCCCTAATGGTCCGATGGAGTTGTATGAGGTATCAAAGTGAAGCATTCGTGAAGGGGCATCTGATGGGCTGGGTGTGGGGTTGCAATATCGGCATTCTGCGCATGCGTGGTGGCCCAAGGGTATGAAAATAGCCGTTTTGGGATCTAGGGGAGTCCCTAATGGGCCGATGGAGTTGTATGAGGTATCAATGTGAAGCCTATGTGAAGGGGCATCTGATGGGCTGGGTGTGGGGTTGAAATATCGGCATTCTGCGCATGCGCGGTGGCCCAAGGGTATGAAAATAGCCGTTTTGGGATCTAGGGGAGTCCCTAATGGTCCAATGGGGTCGTATGAGGTATCCATGTGAAGCATTCGTGAAGGGACATCAGATGGGCTGGGTGTGGGGTTGAACTATCGGCATTCTGTGCATGAGCGGTGGCCCAAGGGTATGAAAATAGACGTTTTGCAGCTAGGGGAGTCCCTAAAGGTCCGATGGAGTTGTATGAGGTATCAAAGTGAAGCATTCGTGAAGGGGCATCTGATGGGCTGGGTGTGGGGTTGAACTATCGGCATTCTGCGCATGCGTGGTGGCCCAATATCGCGCGCGGGTTCTCCGGCCGCAGCGCGCGCGCGCGTCAATGTAGGGAGAGGTTAAATCGACGCCTATTTCACCCGGATGTAAAAATGACGTCACTTCCGGTTTGGGTGAATGGGGCGTCACCTTTGGACATGTCCAGACTTGTCTGACCGCCATTGTTGGAAAATGGCGGATAATGGCGGCTAATCCGCCATTGTTAGAAAATGGCGGATAATGGTGGCTAATGGCGGAAGGTGACCGCCATTGTGGGAAAATGGCGGCTAATGGCGGATAATGGCGGAAGGTCACCGCCATTGTGGGAAACCCCCACAGACAGGTCAGTACATGCATTCCTATGATGTTCACGCATAATAAAAGGATTGACCTGTAATCTGTGTTGTTGTTGCTCTCTTTTTTGGACTAACCCATCAGAATAGTACTTATCACGGACTACACCCGTAGAGCTAGGCGCGCATGTGTGACATGGTCTATAAAACACGGCCCTCTGGATCCTACACCTTCATTTCTACGGTTGCAGAGCCATGACGAAGATCCAGCCCTATGCGACTCGCATTTTACAGCATGCCACCGTGGTTAATTCACTCACGGGTTACCGAGCAGTGGTCCGGTCCATGTTTGCAGATGGCGACGACAACCAGGGGCGACGCCAGATCCTCAACGAGTTCACAGAAGCGGTCCTCGACAGAGTGCACTCTATGGAGAGGTGTGTCATCACTCACCACTACTGGACTATGACAGCCATCCTTGATGCTCGGGCTATGGACCACCAGCGCTCACGCCGGAACCAGCGCCGGCTGGTTGGCCTCACACTAGTCTGTGCCCTATTGACCCTGGCGCTGTGGCATTGACAGTGGCACCTGACTATAAATACGAGGGTCAGACAGAGTGTGTGTCATTCAACGATCGTCATTGGAGCAAGCATGTCACCCGTCCTACGAGCCATCCTGCCCCTTACACCCCGGGTGGGGTTACACGTCTATGAAGATAAAGTCACCCTCGTGGAAGACCGTGGAGATGTTTGCTGGTCGCCCGCTGAGACCGTATCGAATACGGTTACGCTACACCGTGACGGCTGGACCAAATTTAAACGGGTGTTGAGCGGCGAGCTCGATGGACACCTTATCCACATAGACAATGCCATCTACGTATACCGTGGACCCTTCTTCCCACGCCTGGGCCGCTACCAAGACCCTACGCGAAGCTTCACCCTAGACCCCGATCTGTGGACAGCCTTCGAGAAAGTGGTGCCTATCGTGGACCAGCGGTCATCAGACGAGTTGGAGTGGGCTCGTGCCCTGAGAGAATCGGCGGCAGAACCCAATGAACAACTGTCTAGCCATGAACCCGACGACGATGCCATTGATTACCCGGCTAGACTCAGTCAGCCCAGTGACATGACCACCTGATCCTTTCATCTCACGGGGTTCTCCCTATAAATACGAGAGACAGTCAAATCTGGTACCATTCACGTACTGACCATGGCGGAGCATATGATACTGGCGTATCTCAGCTTGACCCCCGAGGTTTTCCTGCACGTGTATGCGGATAAGGTCGATATCATGGAGGAGGTGGGAGACATCTGTGATGCGGACCCTACACAACCGTGCCCCGCTCACATTCGTCTGCCCCGAGAGGGCTGGACCAAATTCAAACGCGTGTTGTCTGGTGAACTGGACGGCGATCTCATCCACTTGTGTCACGATGTGTACATCCGACGCGGTCCTTTCTTTGCTCAATTGGCTCGGCTAGATGGGGGTACAGTGCATTTTACCCTTCACCCTGATCTATGGTCTGCATTGGAAGATGCCGTGGTAGATGTGGATCAAGCGCTTATCAAGCGGTCATCAGACGAGTTGGACTGGTCATTTACCATGGACACTGTGGAAGCCCATGAAGAAAATCAGAAAGAAACTCCGGCCCAAGATATACCCCTTATAAATAAACGATAGAGCCAGGGTCCATCAACATTGTGCCACCATGAAGCGCTGGGAGAAGGTGTTGGATAACTTATACTACATTCCCGACAGTCCGGCGGCCTATAGTGCATTGTCGGCTCTCTATCGAGCGGCCAAACCCCAGGGGATACAACGTGCCCAAGTCCGAACGTGCCCAAGTCCGAGATTGGTTAAGAAACAAGACACCTATACCTTACATCGATCTGTCCGTCGCCATTTTCTACGGAACCGGGTCATCGTGGGAGGAATAGATGCCCAGTGGCAAGCGGATTTGGTCGATATGAGCGCCTTTGCTAAACACAACGATGGGAATCGGTATACCTTGACGTGCATCGATATCCTATCGAAGTATGCGTGGGTGGTACCCATCCGGACGAAAACGGGGGCGAATCTCATAGCGGCGTTCAAAGACATCTTCAAGACCGGGCGCAAACCTTTGTATTTGCAAACCGACGAAGGCACGGAATTCCTCAACAGACCATTCCAACAGTTTCTGAAAGCCCAGAAGATGTTCTTCCATACGTACAACGAGACCAAGGCTTCCGTGGTGGAAAGGTTCAACAGGACATTCAAAAGCCGCATGTATAAATATTTCACCTATAAGAATGCAAGGCGGTACATCGATGTTCTCCCGAAACTTGTGAGGGGTTACAATCGAGCCTATCATCGGAGTATAGAGAGAGCCCCCATTACCGTGACCCAACGCAATGAAGCCCAAGTCCGGCGTATCTTGTACCCCAGGCAATCGCAGCGAACGACGAAGGCGGTGTTCAAGGTCGGGGACCCTGTACGGATCAGTAAAATCAAAGGTCAATTTGAGAAAAGTTACTTGCCCAACTGGAGCGATGAGCACTTCCTGATTAAACGGCGCCTACCCTGACAGCAGCGAGTCTATGAACTGGAAGATCTTCAAGGGGAACCGTTGCTAGGGACGTTTTACGAGACGGAATTACAGCCTGTCGTCAAAACACAGCAAGACTACTACACGGTGGAGCAGATTTTGAAAACGGAACGTCGACGTGGCAAACTGTTTCATTTCGTCAAATGGCAAGGTCGGCCCAGTTCCTTCAATTCCTGGGTCGCTGCCAACCAGGTGAAACGACTATAAAGCCAGACACCACTACCGTCATCCTTCATTCCACGTTCGACCACAGTGCTATGGACAAACAGCAGCTGCCTCTGAACACAGCGTCTCCTAAAACGCGCAAAGCGCAAGTGGGCTTTGTGGTGATAGTGCTAACCCTGCTGAGTGTGTTGTACGGAGGTGTGTTTTACGACGTAGCCTATGTCAGCACGCTACTTAACCAACTGAGAACACCAGCCATCAGTGAAACCAGTCTACAGAGAGCACCAGTCAACCCCGTATCGAGCCCAGTCACCACCACACCCCGTGTACAAGCCACGTCGAGCTCCACACCAAGCTCCACATCTACACCAAGTACACCCAGTACGTCTGAAGACCCACCGGATTTCATCCCTCACAGTGAACAGACAACGACCACCGACGTTGTACCCACCCCCATCATCATCCCTGACAGTGTACAGACAACGACGACCGACGTTGTACCAACCACCACTCCAGTTCACTCGTACCAAATTTACAAGAGCGGGTTACCACGACAACGGATACACGTCGAACCATGGACCCACGGTGGCAGCATTCCTTCACGTGTCTCATCGCAGGACCGACGGGCTCCGGCAAAACGCACTTCGTCCGGAAGCTCCTTCAACACGCCGACAGCATGATCACCCCACCTATTGCCCGAGTCGTGTGGTGTTATGGAGAATGGCAGGCAGCGTATGCAGCAATGCCCCACATCACGTTCGTGGAAGGCCTACCTAACCTGGCCGATTTGGAACCGGACACCTTGGTGGTTCTGGATGATTTCATGGCGGAGACGGATGCGCGGGTCACCCAACTCTTTACCAAAGGCAGCCATCATCGACGGCTCAGCATCATCTACATTGTGCAGAATCTGTTCAGTAAAACAAAGAACATCGGAACATCAGCTTAAATGCCCACTACCTGGTGGTCTTCAAAAACCTGAGAGATACCACTCAACTGCTGCACCTGGCGAGACAGATATATCCCGGCCGCACACCGTTTGCGTTGGAAGCCTTTAAAGATGCCACAACCCCTCAGCACGGTATATGCTCTTCGACCTCAAGCAAGCCACCCCCGACCACCTTCGACTAGGGACCGGCATCTTTCCCGGAGACACCCACCACGTGTACTTGCAAAAATAATGTAAACACACCCACAGTGGCGCCCCCAGCTGGGATGTGTGTGTGTTTGATGATGGAGATAATAAAAAGAATGAATACCACAGCAGGGTTGACTTTGTCTCTGAGGTAGATAAAAAGGGCAGAGTTGTGGGTTCTGGCATTAGTCGTACATGATGTCTGCGCGAGTACGGAAGCACGTCCCGACGCTCCGTGTATTGAAGACGGCCCCACCCGAGTTGGTCCGAACCATTGTACGCGGTGCGGACCCTGACCGTGTACGCTGTCTGTGCGAGATCGGGTACAACCTGTTAAAAGGCAACGTACCACTGGCTCCGGCTCAGAAGACCAAGTTGATCAAGCATAAGACAGGT
>JAVTVY010039997.1:0-18020 GCA_036873755.1 Hanleya hanleyi | reverse complement strand
AGGATTAAATCGATTTAGCCCGAGGAATTAGTCCGAGGGCTATTTGTGAAATTTTGTCCACCAGCGCCAACCATAGCCGCTAAACCGTTCAGCTAATCGACAGTATTTTGCATTCAGTGCAACACACCATAGCCTTCACAATACATCTCAGCAGCCTAGTAATTTGTACCTATCAAGGTTCAAGAGAATAAACGCTTGCAATATAGAAAATAGCCCATTGGGCTTCAATACCCCTCGGCTATCAGTTATTGTCTACACCCAGCAATCATGCAATGTATAATATATTCAGTGTATTTTTAGAACTAGATTAACAAAAATCTGATCTAGTAGGTTTGACTGTATTTCAGGTTTTACCAAGGCCTGAGGTTCTAGTAGAGCATGATCGAATTCTTAGCTCTAAATATACAATTCTAAAAAGCTTATAATCAAATCAAGTACTTTTATCTTGGAAATATAGATCAAGGTCAGTCATCTTCAAAAAATCAATTCCAACTTAATTGCAACAGGAACATGGATTCTTAGATCTTAGACTTAACATATAGAATTGGACCTTTTAAACATAGGTCAAGGTCAGTGATATTCTTCAATAGATTTCCGGTCCAGCCATAAGTGGTATAAATTTGGGCAATGTAGATATAATCTTTCATGAAATATTGTACTGAATAGAATCGGACCTGGATAAAATAGGTCAAGGTCAGTCATCTTCAGCACACCTTTGGAACATCACCAGATGTACACATATTACTAATTTGGAAAGCCTAGATATATTCTTCAGGTTATATCGTAATAAACAGTATATGACCTTGAAAAAATAGGTCAAAGTCTGTCAACTGGGATAGGCTTCTAGTCAATCAACAGTTGCATGCTCAATATGAATTTGGGAGACCCCAGCAAATACTAAAATTTGACCTTGATAAAATAGGTCAAGGTCAGTCATCTTCAGTACATGTTTGCACCTTTGCCAGATGTATACATAGTATTAGTTTGGAAAGCCTAGATATATTTCTTCATGACAGACCATAATAAACAGTATATGACCTTGAACAAATAGGTCAAGGTCAGTCAACTTGAATAGGCTTATAGTCAATCACCAGTTGCATTAGTGATATGAATTTAGAGACCCCAGTTTCCATCCTTTATAAAATAAAGCAAATATTAAATTTGACCTTGATAAATACGCCAAGGTCAGTCATCTTCAGTACACCTCTGGACCTTCGCCAAATGTATACATAATATTAAATTGGGAAGCCCAGATATAATTCTTTATGTTAGACCATAATAAACAGTATATGACATTGAAAAAATAGGTCAAGGTCAGTCAACTTGGATGGACTTCCAGTCAATCACCAGTTACATAAGTAATATGAATTTGGAGGCCATAGCTTCAATCCTTCAAAAAACATGGCAAATACTATAATTTGACCTTGATAAAATAGGTCAAGGTCAGTCATCTTCAGTACACCTCTGGGCCTTCGCCAGATGTATACATAGCATTAAGTTGAAAGTCTAGCTTTATTTCTTCATGTTACATCATAATAAACAGTAAATGACCCATAAAAAGTAGGTCAAGGTCAGTCAACTGGAATAAGCTTCTAGTCAATCACGAGTTGCATAAATAATGAATTTGGAGACCCTGTGCTTTTATACTACTAAATGTGAGTCAACATTCTGTTACTATGCTATCCTCTGTGCATTGCCTCAAGGTCAATATGGCTCGAAATGCGCTTTAATACTACTAAATGTGAGTCAATATACTGTTATTATACTATCCTCTGCGCATTGCACCGAAAGGTCAGTAGGGCTCGGAATGCGCTTTTATGCTACTAAATGTGAGTCCATATACTGTTACTATACTATCCTCTGCGCATTGCACCGCAAGGTCAATAGGGCTCGAAATGCGCTTTTATACTACTAAATGAGATTCAATATACTGTTAATATAAAATCCTATGCGCATTGCGCCGTAAGGTCAATAGGGCCCGAAATGCGCTTTTATACTACTAAATGTGAGTCAATATACAGTGACTATATTATCCTCTGCACATTGTGCCGCAAGGTCAATAGGGCTCGAAATGCGCTTTTATACTACTAATTGTGAGTCTATATACTGTCACTATACTATCCTCTGCGCATTGTGCCGCAAATTTAATAGGGCTCGAAATGCGCTTTTATACTACTAAATGTGAGTCAATATACTGTTACTATACTATCCTCTGCGCATTGCGCCGCAAGGTCAATAGGGCTCGAAATGCGCTTTTATACTACTAAGTGTCATTCAATATACTGTTAATATACAATCCTCTGCGCATTGCACCGCAAGGTCTAGGGCTCGAAATGCGCTTTTATACTACTAAATGTGAGTCAATATACAGTCACTATACTATCCACTGAGCATTGCGCCGCAAGGTCAATAGGGCTCGAAATGCGCTTTTATACTACTAAATGTGAGCCAATATACTGTCACTATCCTCTCGCATTGTGCCGCAGGGTCAATAGGGCTCGAAATGCGCTTTTATACTACCAATTGTGAGTCTATATACTGTCACTATACTATCCTCTGCGCATTGCGCCGCAAATTTAATAGGGCTCGAAATGCGCTTTTATACTACTAAATGTGAGTCAATATACTGTTACTATACTATCCTCTGCGCATTGCGCCGCAAGGTCAATAGGGCTCGAAATGCGCTTTTATACTACTAAGTGTCATTCAATATACTGTTAATATACAATCCTCTGCGCATTGCACCGCAAGGTCAATAGGGCTCGAAATGCGCTTTTATACTACTAAATGTGAGCCAATATACTGTCACTATCCTCTCGCATTGTGCCGCGGGGTCAATAGGGCTCGAAATGCGCTTTTATACTACTAAATGTGAGTCAATATACGGTTACTATACTATCCTCTGCGCATTGCGCGGCAAGGTCAATAGGGCAAGAAATGCCCTTCTATACTACTAAATCTGGATCTGGATAGTCTGCATGGTTAGCGTTTCAATGTCACAAAAATATGTCCGTAATCTGGTAATGCTGCCTAAGCTGTGTTACCATAACTTAAAGCTTACAGGCAGTTTATATTCCCGGAAAGTTTCTCGCTGCTCACACAGAAAAAGTACAGCAGAAAAATTAATAAATCCGTGTGAAGTTTGTTACCGAGAATAGCCAAATATTATACAGAGTTACAGCGTATGTGATAATCGGTTTTTCAACAACAACATGCAGCTATTCAGTACTCATGTGTGTGTTCAATCTCCTGATACAGCATACAAATCCAGTCAGTCTGTTGTGGTCCTTAGGATAATGCGACACGAACTACAGTCCATTTCAACAATATATGAAACACATACATTCAGCCTGAACCTCGCATGAATAAAACAGAGAGTATCCTAAATGTTCGTTTATACACTTCGTCATAATACTCGCCACATTTCACTCTCTACTGCCTGGTACGGTCATAACCTGAGTTGCGAAATATTTCAAGTGACCATGTCAGGCTGGAAATCCCCTAGAATTAATATTGCAACATATCATGGAAATGGCATTTTCAATTTTACATGTCTGTTCTTTTCCAAAACTGGGTAAATCCAAGATGGCCGCTGAACCCTTCGACCAATCACAACCAATTTTTAATATGCACTAGATCTCCGCATGTCTAATATGTGTGTGAAGTTTGGGCATGATTGACCTGATGGTTGCTGAGATTTAGCACACACAAAATCATGGAGAAGAATAAGAATAAAAAGAATAAAAAGAATAATAAGAATAACTAGAACTGCAAGCAGTTATGATGGCTTCCATATCTAGGCTGTCTTTGCAATTGCGATAGCCATATTTCATGCACAGATACGTATGGTGTACATTTAACAGCCGTCTAGCCACTCCCCCCCCCCCCGGGAACGTGCAGACTCATTTACTCCACTGTTGGCAACATGCCAAAAATTCAGAAATGGATTTAGAGCTTCAAAAAACCCTTTTTCTTGGTCAGCAGCACGTGGGAAACACGATTCTGGCCTTTGTTTGCGCCCTAGATGGCTCCTTCATCGAACCGGAAATGTTAGTACGTTGAAATAGGTACAGAAAACTGTCCCTGGAGTCCAGGCAATGACTTGAATGGAGAAAGTTAAGCTTGGAAATTGGTCGCCCGGAGATAGCGCTTCTCACAGTCTGCTTTTGTAAAGTATAGTTTCAGTCACATGCTCACACCTACTCAAATTTTACGTTCTATCATACCTCTGAAACCATTCGAACGATCACGATGTAATTTCACTGTCATCATATCCGTAATACAGGGAGGATGTACGCAAAAACTAAGAATAATCCGACTCGTCGTTTGTGTAATATTGAACAAAATCACTTTTCGAATTATGTGATTTTCGGCATTATTTGAAAATCTGACAACATTGATTCCTCTATAGCGGCAAAACTATTAGAGCTACGAAAGAAATGGACGGCATATTTGTGAAAGAGCTGCTTCTGGAGAATAAAATGCAACAAATTAGAAGCCTGTATCTGCAACGGTTCAAGAGTTACAGCTCTGCAAACATATGTTCCGCTTTTGACAAAATTCAAGATGGCGGCCAAACCACGTGACATACGAGCAAAATGTTTGCCTAGTCGTGATCACCATATCATGTGACATATATTTCATCACTTTTCCCGTTCAAATCCGATACTTGAAAATCCGACTATTTTTATTGGACGCTGGCGGCCATTTTGTTTTACGGAGCAACTTCTCAAATAGAGTTTTGAGAGACCCTGATCCATTGATTATGTGTACCAAGTTTCGTGTTGATTGCTGTAATGGTTCCAGAGTAGTAGGGTTTTGAAGATTATTCTGAAAACGGGGTAAATCCAAGATGGCCGCTGAACCCTTCGACCAATCAAAACCAATTTTCAATATGCACTAGATCTCCACATGTCTAATATGTGTGTGAAGTTTGAGCATGATCGACCTGATGGCTGCTGAGATTTAGCAATCACAAAATCAGGGAGAAGAATAAGAATAATCCGAACAATAATAAAGAAGTCTTCCGATCTTCATCGGAAGCCTTAATAATAACTAGAACTGCAAGCAGTTATGATGGCTTCCATATCTAGGCTGTCTTTGCAATTGCTATAGCCATATTTCATGCGCAGATACTTATGGTGCACGTTTATCATCCGTCTAGCCACCCCGTGAAACGTGCAGGCTCATTTACTCCACTGTTGGCAACATGCCAAAAATTAAGAAATGGATTTAGAGCTCCAAAAAACACTTTTTCTTGGTCAGCAGCACGTGGGGAACACGTTTCTGGCCTTTGTTTGCGCCCTAGATGGCTCCTTCATCGAACCGAAAATGTTAGTACGTTGAAATAGGTACAGAAAACGGTCCCTGCAGTCCAGACAATGACTTGAATGGAGAAAGTTAAGCGTGGAAATTGGTCGCCCGGAGATAGCGCTTCTCACAGACTGCTTTTATGAAGTATAGTTTCAGTCACATGCTCATACTTACTCAAATTTTACGTTCTTTCATACCTCTGAAACCATTCGAACGATCACGATGTAATTTCTCTGTCATCACATCCTTAATACAAGGAGTATGTGCGCCAAAACTAAGAATAATCCGACTCGTCGTTTGTGTAATATTGAACAAAATCACTTTTCAAATTATGTGATTTTCGGCATTATTTGAAAATCTGACAACATTGATTCCTCTATAGCGGCAAAACTATTAGAGCTACGCAAAAAATGGGCGGCATATTTGTGAAAAAGCTGCTTCTGGAGAATAAAATACAACAAATTAGAAGCCTGTATCTCCAACGGTTCAAGAGTTACAGCTCTGCAAACATGTGTTCCGTTTTTGACAAAATTCAAGATGGCGGCCAAACCACGTGACCTAGGAGCAAAATTTTTGCATATTCATGATCGTCATATCAGATAACATATATTTCGTCACTTTTCCCGTCCAAATCCGTTACTTGAAAATTCGACCATTTTGATTGGCCGATGGCGGCCATTTTGTTTTACGGAGCAACTTCTCTTATTGAGTTTTTAAAGACCCCGATCCATTGATTATGTGTACCAAGTTTCGTGCTGATTGCATCATTGGTTACAGAGGAGTAGGGTTTAGAAGATTTTTTTGAAAACGGGGTAAATCCAAGATGGCCGCTGAACCCCGCGACCAATCACAACCAATTTTCAATATGCACTAGATCTCCACATGTCTAATATGTGTGTGAAGTTTGAGCATGATTGACCTGATGGTTGCTGAGATTTAGCACGCACAAAATCAGGGAGAATAATAAAAATAATAAAAATAATAATAATCCGAACAATTATAAGAAGTCTTCCGATTTTCATCGGAAGCCTAATAATAATCCGAACAATTATAAGAAAAATTTTAAGAAAAATCAGAAAAATCAGAACAATCTTAATAAGTCTTCCAAGTGAACTGGAAACCTTAATAAAAGATTGCAAATAATGGTTTTACGTCCTTCTCGTTCGACATCTTAATAACATCAACTAGAACTGCAAGCAGTTATGATGGCTTCCGTATCTAGGCTGTCTTTGCAATTGCGATAGCCATATTTCATGCGCAGATACGTATGGTGTACATTTAACAACCGTCTAGCCACCCCCCCCCCCCCCCCCCCTGGAACGTGCAGGCTCATTTATTGCACTGTTGGCAACATGCCAAAAATTCAGAAATGGATTTAGAGCTTCAAAAAACACTTTTTCTTGGTCAGAAGCACGTGGGAAACACGATTCTGGCCTTTGTTTGCGCCCTAGATGGCTCCTTCATCGAACCGGAAATGTTAGTACGTTGAAATAGGTACAGAAAATGGTGCCTGGAGTCCAGACAAAGACTTGAATGGAGAAAGTTAAGCTTGGAAATTAGTCGCCCGGAGATAGCGCTTCTCACAGTCTGCTTTTGTGAAGTATAGTTTCAGTGACATGCTCATACCTACTCAAATTTTACGTTTTATCATACCTCTGAAACCATTTGAACGATCACGATGTAATTTCTCTGTCATGACAGCCTTAATACAAGGAGTATGTGCGCCAAAACTAAGAATAATCCGACTCGTCGTTTGTGTAATATTGAAAAAAATTACTTCTCAAATTATGTGACTTTCGGCATTATTTGAAAATCTGACAACTTTGATTCCTCTATAGCGGCAAATCTATTAGAGCTACGATAAAATAGATGGCACATTTGAGAAAGAGCTGTTTCTGGAGAATAGAATGCAACAAATTAAAAACCTGCATCTCCCACGGTTCAAGAGTTACAGCTCTTCAAACATGTGTTCCGTTTCTCACAAAATTCAAAATGGCGGCCAAACCACCTGATCTAGAAGCAAAATTTTTGCATATTCGTGATCGCTATATCATGTAACATATATTTCCTCACTTTCCCCGTTCAAATCCGTTACTTGAAAATCCGATCGTTTTGATTGGTCGCTGGCGGCCATTTTGTTTCACGGAGCAACTTCTCTTATTGAGTTTTTAAAGACCCCGATCCATTGATTATGTGTACCAAGTTTCGTGCTGATTGCTTCATTGGTTCCAGAGGAGTAGGGTTTAGAAGATTTTTTTGAAAATGGGGTAAATCCAAGATGGCCGCCGAACCCTTCGACCAATCACAATTAATTTGCAATATGCACTAGATCTCCCCATGTCTAATATGTGTGTGAAGTATGAGCATGATTGACCTGATGGTTGCTGAGATTTAGCACGCACAAAATCAGGGAGAATAATAAAAATAATAAAAATAATAATAATCCGAACAATTATAAGAAGTCTTCCGATTTTCATCGGAAGCCTAATAATAATCCGAACAATTATAAGAAAAATTTTAAGAAAAATCAGAAAAATCAGAACAATCTTAATAAGTCTTCCAAGTGAACTGGAAACTTTAATAAAAGATTGCAAATAATGGTTTTACGTCCTTCTCGTTCGACATCTTAATAACATCAACTAGAACTGCAAGCAGTTATGATGGCTTCCGTATCTAGGCTGTCTTTGCAATTGCGATAGCCATATTTCATGCGCAGATAAGTATGGTGTACATTTAACAACCGTCTAGCCACCCCCCCCCCCCTGGAACGTGCAGGCTCATTTATTGCACTGTTGGCAACATGCCAAAAATTCAGAAATGGATTTAGAGCTTCAAAAAACACTTTTTCTTGGTCAGCAGCACGTGGGAAACACGATTCTGGCCTTTGTTTGCGCCCTAGATGGCTCCTTCATCGATCCGAAAATGTTAGTACGTTGAAATAGGTACAGAAAACGCTCCCTGGAGTCCAGACAATGACTTGAATGGAGAAAGTTAAGCTTGGAAATTGGTCGCCCGGAGATAGCGCTTCTCACAGTCTGCTTTTGTAAAGTATAGTTTCAGTCAGATGCTCACACCTACTCAAATTTTACGTTCTATCATACCTCTGAAACCATTCGAACGATCACGATGTAATTTCTCTGTCATGACAGCCTTAATACAAGGAGTATGTGCGCCAAAACTAAGAATAATCCGACTCGTCGTTTGTGTAATATTGAAAAAAATTACTTCTCAAATTATGTGACTTTCGGCATTATTTGAAAATCTGACAACTTTGATTCCTCTATAGCGGCAAATCTATTAGAGCTACGATAAAATAGATGCCACATTTGAGAAAGAGCTGTTTCTGGAGAATAGAATGCAACAAATTAAAAACCTGCATCTCCCACGGTTCAAGAGTTACAGCTCTTCAAACATGTGTTCCGTTTCTCACAAAATTCAAAATGGCGGCCAAACCACCTGATCTAGAAGCAAAATTTTTGCATATTCGTGATCGCTATATCATGTAACATATATTTCCTCACTTTTCCCGTTCAAATCCGTTACTTGAAAATCCGATCGTTTTGATTGGTCGCTGGCGGCCATTTTGTTTCACGGAGCAACTTCTCTTATTGAGTTTTTAAAGACCCCGATCCATTGATTATGTGTACCAAGTTTCGTGCTGATTGCTTCATTGGTTCCAGAGGAGTAGGGTTTAGAAGATTTTTTTGAAAATGGGGTAAATCCAAGATGGCCGCCGAACCCTTCGACCAATCACAATCAATTTGCAATATGCACTAGATCTCCCCATGTCTAATATTTGTGTGAAGTATGAGCATGATTGACCTGATGGTTGCTGAGATTTAGCACGCACAAAATCAGGGAGAATAATAAAAATAATAAAAATAATAATAATCCGAACAATTATAAGAAGTCTTCCGATTTTCATCGGAAGCCTAATAATCCGAACAATAATAAAGAAGTCTTCCGATCTTCATCGGAAGCCTTAATTAAAACAAAAGACAATTCCTGGGATATTGAACCCTCCTATAAAAACATTCTTCACAACAGAATATTCTGTATAATGACGTAGATGACCGAAACAAATGTACAAATACACTTCTGCATTCATTATGACAGCATTGTATAGTTTCTTGATGGGATTTCAAAGTCAGTGTATAAAACACAAGACTATGCTTCGGATAACAATTTGTTATATTCAAAAACCAACCAACTCTTATTCAGAATAATTTGTATAAATATCATCCTCTTTGCCCTGTGGTTCATTAGCTTTGAAAACGTTGGAAATATGCACAATGGACCATCAGCTCCACAGCAATAAAATTGTTATCCATGGAATAGCCTTGTTTTTAATTTATCTGGGAGAAACATGGTCATTAGAACGAGGGTTGACTGTCAAATTTAATTTATTGTGACAACCCATTTTTTAAGTCATGTGAAATGAAGTTGTGTTTATTTTACAAAATATAAGAATTATTATAAACAAAGTCGAATTAATTTTCTAGTTGGCGAAAGAGATTCTTGTAGCTGGAGTTCCTCATTTGGTGATGTCCCTTAAGTCCAGAAGTCCTGTTGTCCATACATATGCTGCTCACACGTTAGAGAGGATATTCACCATGAAAGGTCCTCAAGGGGGCCATGCGTATGTATACTTAATAGACGTCACCTGTTATAGTGTGTCAAGCTTTCTTATAAAGGTTTTTTACCCCTCAGCCCATCGGGCTGCGGGGTCTTGCAATCGGCATGTACGTCTGGTCGGCCGGCCGGCAACAATTTTTTGTCCGGGCTAGATCTCAATTACTATTTGACTGACAGTTCTGATACTCACAGTGAATATCCCTAGTATCCCAGAAATGTGCACTGTCATGTTTATTCCGTGTTACGTCATTTCTTTACAGAGTTATGGCCCTTTGAAATTTCGCGTCACTAACTTTTGTCCGGGCTAGATCTCAGTTACTATTTGACTGACAGCTCTGATACTCACAGTGAATATCCCTAGTATCCCAGAGATGTGCACTGTCATGTTTATTTCGTGTTACGTCATTTCTTTACAGAGTTATGGCCCTTTGAAATTTTGCGTCACTAACTTTTGTCCGGGCTAGATCTCAGTTACTATTTGACCGACAGCTCTGATACTCACAGTGAATATCCCTAGTATCCCAGACATGTGCACTGTCATGTTTATTTCGTGTTACGTCATTTCTTTACAGAGTTATGGCCCTTTGAAATTTTTCGTCACTAACTTTTGTCCGGGCTAGATCTCAGTTACTATTTGACCAACAGCTCTGATACTCACAGTGAATATCCCTAGTATCCCAGACATGTGCACTGTCATGTTTATTTCTTGTTACGTCATTTCTTAACAGAGTTATGGCCCTTTGAAATTTTCCGTCACTAACTTTTGTCCGGGCCAGATCTCAGTTACTATTTGACTGACAGGTCTGATACTCAGTGAATATCCCTAGTATCCCAGAGATGTGCACTGTCATGTTTATTTCGTGTTACGTCATTTCTGTACAGAGTTATGGCCCTTTGAAATTTTCCGTCACTAACTTTTGTCCGGGCTAGATCTCAGTTACAATTTGACTGACAGCTCTCATACTCAGTGAATATCCCTAGTAACCCAGAGATGTGCACCGTCATGTTTATTTCGTGTTACGTCATTTCTTTACAGAGTTATGGACAGATGTGCACTATTATGTTTATTTCGTGTTATTCCAGTTTATTACGACCCTGGATTACTATTTACTACTTAACTGATGACATTTCACTCAATGTGAGAACTGTGGATGGGCTAACCAATGGTGCCACTTGTGTTGTGAAAAAAATAGCAACAAGTACTTCCAAAGCTACTGGTATAATCTGGGTGCAGTTTGATGATCCCCATATTGGTCAGCTTACACGTACAGAATGCAAAGGCTACTATAAACCAGGAATTCATCACACTTGGACACCCATCAAACCTGTCAGCAGGCAATTTCTTGTGGGTCGAAATGCAGAAGTTGTTCGCACCCAGTTTCCACTTCGTCCTAGTTCTGCCAAAACAGTACATCGGGCACAAGGGGATACACTATCACAGCTTGTAGTAGATTTCACTGGGCGATCACAAACACATATTCACTATGTTGCCTTGAGTAGGGTTAAGTCACTTGACAATCTTTATATAAGAAACTTCTGTCCAGAGAAGATTTCTATATCCACCAAAGTCCAAGAGGAGATGAGTCGACTTCGCAGTCTACATGTATCTGTAGCATCCAGTTTAACATTTTTATACAATGTGTCAGCAGAGCTCAAAGTTGCATTTATCAATGCTCAGTCTTTACATTGTCACCTGAGAGACATTGAAAATGACTTCTCACTACAGGATACAGACATACTCTTCTGTGCAGAAACACGTTTTACTATTGCTGACTCGGCAACAGATACAAACATCTCTTCGTTCCAGCAGTTCCGCTCTGACAGTGCACAGCCATCGTCATATCGCCCATTCTATGGATTAGCTGTCTATTATAAACCATCCAGACTTTCTGAGACCCCAATCATTAAAGGTTATACAAAATGGTCTCAAAATCTGCTACTTTTTTGTGCTAAATTGTTGTAGAGGTGATTATATAGACTTGTTTTACATTTTTGTATGTTTTCAAACTGCCCAAGGTTGGAAATAGCAGCAGTAAAGTGCGACAATTTCACGCTCCTTTCAAAACAGCGAAAGCTGTGATCGCTTGACCTGTGACGTCACAACCTGATTACGATCTTGGCCAAATGCCTGTTGTGACGTCAAAATGTTAGCGACATCACGCTAGAACTCCCACAGTTGGGTGAATCTTTTGTAACAACGCCCGACGTCATAGACTATGACGTTTACGGCGCAATCGTAATCAGGTTGTGACGTCATGCACCGGAGGTCATGGCTCCAATACGTTTTCTCCCACATGTGTGCTATTCGTGTCCTAAAACCCACTTCGACGACATTATTCAAGAAAAAAATACTAATGTGTTGTTTGGAACACTACCGGGTATGTTTTAATGCAAAGTAGTATAGAGTCATTTGGTATAACCTTTAACAACAGTGGAGGCACAGAAGTACTCACTTGCTCATCATATCTAACAGATGGTACTCCAGTTAAAATGATAGCTGTTTACAAACCCCCAACACTACCTAATGCCCGTCTCCTAGAAGCCATTTCTGGACCATTAAACAGTGCTGCTGGTGATAACATTGTTGTACTGGGTGATTTTAACATTGACTTCTCCAACTCCACCCAAATCGCCATGGTTAATCTTTTCTTCCAACAACATGGCCTTCATTCAGTCATTAATTCTCCAACAACAGACCTACGGACAACTGTAGATCAGATTTTCACCAACTTTCAGCCTTCAGAAATAAAAGCTGGTGTTCATGAGACATACTACTCATACCATAAAGCTGTGTGGATGGCTGTTCACCCAAAACAATAATACAGTAAGATGTCATCCTCTATTCTTGTTCGGAATTAACCTTACTTACCATTGACATATATCAGATTCTTTCTTGGGGCCTCCGTTACCACGTGGTTCGCGAGCTTTGCTCACCTCTCTGGTCGTCGGTTTCATTCCTAGCTCTGCTCCAACTTTTTCTCAAGCCATAAGTGTGATTGTCCGCCAGGAACCAATAGATGGTCGAGGGTTTCCTCCGGGCTTTGCCTGGTTTCGTCGCCTAACAAATTCTAGCACCTCCGGCATATGACTGAAATAATGTTGAGTACTACACACACACACTCGACTCTTCCCTGGAATAGATCTTCATCTATGAAGAACTATTCACCAGATCTTTACTAACTTTTCTTGAGGTATCGATCCACACAGTCTTGGATCGATATCCCTTCACAGGATTGATGACTGAAGCCGGTACTAGCAAATACTAATCGTTGAGTATTCTCTTGAATCAACATTAATACATATGTGGGTAAATAAATTTGACAGAATTCAGCAGATTTTTATGTCAACCTGTTATTCGCTGGACATATTGTGCTGAGGGGTCAAAGCACCTTTTAGGTGCAGCCTC
Source organism: Hanleya hanleyi (assembly GCA_036873755.1). NCBI lineage: Eukaryota > Metazoa > Mollusca > Polyplacophora > Lepidopleurida > Hanleyidae > Hanleya > Hanleya hanleyi. Next base: position 4,666 of record JAVTVY010039997.1, on the reverse strand, counting down.
ATGTTTTTTAATGCTGCTGTACCTTCCATGAATTGACTGGGTGAGAGCCATTATATATTTACTCTGTGTGTTGCTCTGTCTGTCCTGCCTCTAAACTGTCTTCTCCCTGCATTCTTAGCTGAAGGCCAGTGATATTTTTTGGGACTAGATATGAATCTCCTTTTCAATGATCAAATAATATATTTCTCAAATTCCCTGGAGTGTTCTTCGCGAGGACTACATTTGTTTTATAAGCTAATCCCACAGGTTTAACTAGAGCCTATAGGCCATGAAACGTTCTACTTAAGGATGATAAACAAACTTTGTGCTTCTCTTTGTGCTAGGAGACTGGCACACATGACTTTATTATGTATGTTGTTTTTGTTTTAGGGTAACAGTGACTGATATTCAGCCGTATATTCACGATCTTATTGTTAACCTTTTTGGTGCCATGCAACATGAAGGCTCTGCAGAAAACGAGTATATCATGAAAGGTAAGTAAACCTGATAGTTAAGACTGTAGGGGTTGACCATTTGGTACATACGTAACTCAGATTAGTAGATGTTTACATTAATGCAGACCTCCAAGACATCATAGATAATCCCTATATTGGTTTGTATCCCCAATTTCAACTATTATAAGGATTCCTGTCATTGATGCAGGAACATCTCTGTAGTGGTTTGTTTGATTCCTTTCATACAGTATAAGGAATCTGTCATCGATGCAGGATCATATCCTTTCTATACTGATTTGCTTTTCCACTTTCAGCCATTATGAGGAGTCTGTCATTGATGCAGGACCAGATCATCCCTATGATGGAGGAACTCCTGAAAAATCTGACAGAGAAACTCCACGCAGTCAGTAAAGTAAGTGTTCTCTACTGCAATCTAATATGTCACTTCATATTTGTCATGTGCCATTGTGGCATGAACTTGAGTTGGACGTATGAACTATTATTGTTTAGAATGGAAAAAAAATTCACAAAAGTTTGTCAATCCTCTTCAAACGCCAGTCTGTTCAATCTGTCTGTAATGATGTTTCAAATGTCTCAGGAGGGAGGGGACGGTATTCCTTATCAAACGATGAAGTTAACTCGCTATTCGACGTGAACCAAGCATAATACAGCTCGATGATTGGATAACAAAGGTAAAGCACCTCTAGCAGCCAAGAGGTGAATATTTGGTGGTTTGATTCAGTAGGGCAGGAGAGAACGGGACGTAAGCACACAAGCTGGTAAATGAGCGTACAAATTCAAACGAGTGGAACTTCAATAAATTTTTCTTATTCTTCAATTTCAGAACCCCAGTAAACCTCATTTCAATCATTATTTGTTTGAGTCTTTGTGTATCTGCATACGGACGACATGCAAAGCCAATCCCACCGCTGTCACCAAGTTTGAGGAGACTTTATTCCAACCATTCACGGGTATCTTACAACAGGATGTACAAGGTTAGTATACATTGTTCAAGAAGATTCTGCGCTTCTGATTCTGTTCATCCCTTCTCTGGAAAAGTGATTAATTAAGCAGGTTTGATTCCAAAAAGTCCATCCTGGATGCATATTAAAGATCTGGTCCATATTTTTCGATTTTCAGAGTTTATTCCGTACGTGTTCCAGATCCTCTCCATACTGATAGAGATCCACAAGGGTTCTGTACCGGACACCTATATCAGTCTCTTCCCTCACCTCCTGACACCAGTACTGTGGGAGAGACCAGGAAACATCCCACCTCTTGTCCGCCTTGTCCAAGCTTATATACAGAAAGGTGCTATGCAGATTGAGGCCGAAAAACTGGTACATTTGTTCTGATGGGTTTATGTATAACTTCATATGTATCCTATATGATTCACCCTAATCCCCTTTCTTTATCATTTGTCATTGATCCTTAGACGAATATTTGTCCTGGCATACTGGCAGGTGCAATGATGCGTGACTCACGGCATAAATTTGTGGTTCATACAGTACCTCCTGCCTATGCCGCTTACATTGATGATAATTTTGGCATCTTCGGGTTGAAAATAGTCCTGTTATCAGTGATTAAAAGTATTTTCTATGCTGTAGGCATAGGCAAGAGAGGAATAAATGAACCACAAACTTATGCCGGCAATCACACATCAATAGACCTGTCAGCACTCTGCATATTGTGATACTAAATAAACAGGCTTGATTTCATGTTCCAATGGCGATATTCAGTTTTTCAGAATAAAATAAAACAAAATATGCCGGCCTTGGTGAAGCACGGAAAACAAATTCTACTTGATCATTTTATATATTCTTGTCTGGTTCATTGGAAAAAAATTAATTGAAATAAGATTGAACCTGTGTACAAAATTAATTTAGTGGAGGAATAAACACCTGCTGAAATTAATGTATTTGGAATAGGTAGTGAATTTTGTTTCTGTGAAGCATGGCAACCCTCTGTGAATGACACTCCTCTGTTAAAATTTATGTTTAATTACAAGTTTTGTGATTTCAGAATGGTATCCTGGGTGTGTTTCAGAAGTTGATTGCCTCAAAAACACATGACCATGAAGGTTTCTACCTCCTCAATGCCATTATTGAATTCATGCCACGGTAAGATACAAACACGTGACCATGAACGTTTCTACCTCCTCAATGCCATTATTGAATTCATGCCTTGGTAAGTTACAAACACGTGACCATGAACGTTTCTACCTCCTCAATGCCATTATTGAATTCATGCCTCAGTAAGTTATAAACACATGACCATGAAGATTTCTACCTCCTCAATGCCATTATTGAATTCATGCCTCGGTAAGTTATAAACACATGACCATGAAGGTTTCTACCTCCTCAATGACATTATTGAATTCATGCCTCGGTAAGTTATAAACACATGTCCATGAAGGTTTCTACCTCAATGACATTATTGAATTCGTGCCTCAGTAAGTTATAAACACATGACCATGAAGGTTTCTACCTCCTCAATGACATTATTGAATTGATGCCTCGGTAAGTTATAAACACATGACCATGAAGGTTTCTACCTCTTCAATGTCGTTATTGAATTCATGCTTCGGTAAGTTATAAACACATGACCATGAAGGTTTCTACCTCCTCAATGCCATTATTGAATTCATGCTTCGGTAAGTTATAAACACATGACCATGAAGGTTTCTACCTCCATGTCATTATTGAATTCATGCTTCGGTAAGTTATAAACACATGACCATGAAGGTTTCTACCTCAATGCCATTATTGAATTCATGCTTCAGTAAGTTATAAACACATGACCATGAAGGTTTCTACCTCCTCAATGTCATTGAATTCATGCTTCGGTAAGTTATAAACACATGACCATGAAGGTTTCTACCTCAATGCCATTATTGAATTCATGCTTCAGTAAGTTATAAACACATGACCATGAAGGTTTCTACCTCCTCAATGCCATTATTGAATTCATGCTTCGGTAAGTTATAAACACATGACCATGAAGGTTTCTACCTCAATGCCATTATTGAATTCATGCTTCAGTAAGTTATAAACACATGACCATGAAGGTTTCTACCTCCTCAATGTCATTATTGAATTCATGCTTCGGTAAGTTATAAACACATGACCATGAAGGTTTCTACCTCCTCAATGCCATTATTGAATTCATGCTTCGGTAAGTTATAAACACATGACCATGAAGGTTTCTACCTCCTCAATGTCATTATTGAATTCATGCCTCGGTAAGTTATAAATACATGACTATGAAGATTTCTACCTCAATGCCATTATTGAATTCATGCTTCGGTAAGTTATAAAACACATTACCATGAAGGTTTCTACCTCCTCAATGCCATTATTGAATTCATGCCTCGGTAAGTTATAAACACATGACCATGAAGGTTTCTATCTCAATGCCATTATTGAATTCATGCTTCGGTAAGTTATAAACACATTACCATGAAGGTTTTTACCTCCTCAATGCCATTATTGAATTCATGCCTCGGTAAGTTATAAACACATGACCATGAAGGTTTCTACCTCAATGCCATTATTGAATTCATGCCTCGGTAAGTTATAAACACATGACCATGAAGGTTTCTACCTCAATGCCATTATTGAATTCATGCTTCAGTAAGTTATAAACACATGACCATGAAGGTTTCTACCTCCTCAATGCCATTATTGAATTCATGCCTCGGTAAGTTATAAACACATGACCATGAAGGTTTCTACCTCCTCAATGTCATTATTGAATTCATGCCTCGGTAAGTTATAAACACATGACCATGAAGGTTTTTACCTCCTCAATGCCATTATTGAATTCATGCCTCGGTAAGTTATAAACACATGACCATGAAGGTTTCTATCTCAATGCCATTATTGAATTCATGCTTCGGTAAGTTATAAACACATTACCATGAAGGTTTTTACCTCCTCAATGCCATTATTGAATTCATGCCTCGGTAAGTTATAAACACATGACCATGAAGGTTTCTACCTCAATGCCATTATTGAATTCATGCCTCGGTAAGTTATAAACACATGACCATGAAGGTTTCTACCTCCTCAATGCCATTATTGAATTCATGCCTCAGTAAGTTATAAATACATGACCATGAAGGTTTCTACCTCAATGCCATTATTGAATTCATACCTCGGTAAGTTATAAACCCATGACCATGAAGATTTCTACCTCAATGCCATTATTGAATTCATGCCTTGGTAAGTTAT
>JAVTVY010039996.1:0-19129 GCA_036873755.1 Hanleya hanleyi | reverse complement strand
TAATTATTTTATCGAGTACCCGCATGAAGTTTAGATATCATTCTGCAAGTTTGTACATCCTCATACACCAAGTCGAACACTACACCTATTGCTCTCCTTGACCAAATGTGATATGGTTTGTCGTCAGAATGCGAATTGATCATTCTCGTACATTTTCTGTTTGAAAAGTAACACGACCACTTGCTATATTTGGTGTTCAAAGAAAAACCTTGACTCTCGGTATCGTTCGGCTCCGATTTTGATACCGATCCATGTCATACCGTATCTTACTCTTGAAGAATTTACCCAATTCACTAGGTTAAAGGAACTGATATTATACGTGAAGATGAAGAACAGAACGTTAGTTAAGACAATTCATCATAGATTTTCTTGTAGAATGTGTTCTGATAAGGCATGAGTAATCTGCTATGAGGCGAAAACGAACGATGAAATATTAATGTTATAATCAGTCATATCTGAATAAGACAAATATTAAACATGTCCCACTCCGAGCCGTTGTCGAGAATGCCCCAGTGAACTTTTTCTCTCGAGCTGAAACTTTTTCATACAGAAACGGAAATAATGTAGCATTATAAAACGATGGCACATACAGAATTTTCGTCTGATGGTTTTTTGGTAGATTAACGCTGCTACTGTAAATGTACTGTAAGTCTACCGTAAATTTACTGTAAATCTCTTTGCACAGAAACTCGCCGATTAGCTAGATGTTTCTTATAGAGTGGGAGTGAATACAGGCATGAGTAATCTGTTATGAGGCGAAAACGAACCATGAAATATTTATCTTATAATCAATCATGTTTGAATAAGGAAAATATTGAAGATGTCCCACTCAGACTTGTTGTCGAGATAAAATAATGAAGCTGAAGGACAAAACGATGGCTCATACATACTTTCTGTAAATCTGCTGTAAATCTACTGTAAAACTGTTAGTGTACTGTAAATCTGTAAATCTATTTCAAAACTGTAAATCTACTGTAAAACTGTTCGTCTACTGTAAAACTGTAAATATACTTCAAAACTGTAAATCTACTGTAAAACTGTTCGTGTACTGTAAAACTGTAAATCTACTTCAAAACTGTAAATCTACTGTAAAACTGTTAGTCTACTGTAAATCTCTTCGCATAGAAACTCCGATTGGCTTGATGTTCCAAGCCGATGAAAATTTCAGATTTATTTCTGGAAAATGAATTGACTAATATTGTAGAAGATGAATTTTGAATGACAAATATTTTAAAACTTGAACATCCTTGAGTTCTTATTGGGACAACTCACTCAATTGTGAATTTAGCAATCCGAGAAAACTCATCCAAGTGGATTCAAGAACAGGAGACAGTTCACCAAAGAGTGGATTTGGGAACCAGAGATAACTCATTCAAAGCGTGGATTCAGGAATCCTAGAGAATCCAAGTGAATTTGGGAAGCCTAGAGAACTCGACATGGATTTGGGTACTCAGATAGTTTCCTGGTATAAGAACCAAACAAACTGCTCAATCCAGAATAGAGAGAAACCATGAGAACGCGTGATGTTGAAGTGAATTAGGGAAGTCTGAGAATACATTACCCTAGGGTATATTTGACGATGAGGCTGCATTCACTCAACAGGGAATGTGACTGCGCTCGAGGCCATTTCATTGGATTTACATTGTGTTTGCTGGTTAAATCGATTTTATGCAGCTCCTATTATTCCATTTCGACCCACGACAAGCTTTATGGTGTAAAAGCCTTATACTGGAATAGGCCAGAGATTCCGTCATCAAATTTTGGGATTCACACGTAAACTCACATTAAACGTCAGAAGACATTTATATTATCTGTTGTGAAATATAAAGAAAAAAGTTTAATTTATGGGCCATATACGAATAAAAAAATATTTACTCCAGATGATTGTACCCCATGATAAATTAGTCGAAAGTCCTTGTAGTCAACAGTTGTTACTTGTACCTGAAGGAACAAAGTTACCACAAACAGAGATAACGCCGCTGATTGCTCTCATCTTAACATTCTTCCGATGTCTCTGTCCTCTTTCGCAAAATTACAAGCGTCTAGTCCGTCATTCATAATTCAGCCGTCGTCCATTAGAGAATATCCGCGTCTATAATCCAAAGACCTATTCCATATTCCATATAACAGTATTAGCACCAAGTTCAAAAAGACAATCATAGTATACATAAACATAGGCTTGTTTCCTGCAAGAGAGAAGCGGTCAACAGTTTTCAATGATGCCGGCAAGACATCATGATGTTCCAAAAATATCAAATCCGTATCGCTGATCAGCATTCTTAATCCATAATATTCGTTATAGAGTCGTCATCTAAAAAAAGATGTATCTCAGTCACGCTTTGATTGTGGCTGTTCATATGAGTACCATGAGGATCTTGAAGTACATGGGTTCATACGGCCCCTAGACCCGGGTTAAGCGGAATTAGACACAAGTTACGAAACGTAGCACCATAGATCTTGCACGCTACGTTCGTATTTTGCTATCAGCATGCGATATGTATCGCCAAATTTGAGAAACTTTGAGTGGAGGCGCTTGGTGGAATAGCCCTGTTTTATAAGTTTCTGTAACAATGTTTTGTGGCGTTGATTAAAATCGTCACATTTAACACAGGATCTAGCAAATGCTAGCTTGCATCTGCGATTACCAAAAGTAAACCATGTAGCACAACCATGTAGCTTAACGTGAACAGAGGTTATAACTCAACACGTCAAGTACTGACATTACATATAACTATACACGTCAAGCACTGACCTTATATATAACTATACACGTCAAGTACTGACCTTACATAAAACTGTACACGTCAAGTACTGACCTGACATAAGAATAAACACGTCAAGTACTGACCTTATATATAACTATACACGTCAAGCACTGACCTTACATAAAACTGTACACGTCAATTACCGACCTTAAACAAAATTATTCACGTCAAGAACTGACCTCGATATTTGATTTCTGAGATAATAACTCGATGTTTGATTTCTGAGATAATCACGGATATATCCGATCCAGCGGAGAATACTTAGGGGTTGTTATATAGTAAGGGAATACCGTAACAGTGAACTTAACATCCAGTTCTGAAATCTCCTTTACTTTCCGAACAGAAGACTGGATGGCTTTTGGGACATGTATAAATTCTGGCGGCATTGACCGCGTTGTAAATTAGAGGTCTTTTATGTCAGGTACAACAGGTAACGGCGTGTCGCCATTTGGAACTCGTCCTCATCGTGTAGCATTACACGCTTAAAACTAAAGTATAGAACCTGACTCGTAAAGTGTTGAAATAACCCTTTAAGTGTGTCCACGGGGACTGCTCTTATAAGTGTTGTCCCTGTGGACACACTTAAAGGGTTAGTTCAACACTTTACGAGTAAGTTTCAACACTAGTTTTAAGCGTGTATTTTAGCCAAATTACATTAGTGGCGCGGGCTATTAGAAGTCTACCGTTCAACTTCAATCCGTATTCTACAGTGTGTTTTTATCGAGAACATTTGTCTATTACAGCCTTTATCTATAACTAACTTCTATTTGCCTCTTTATATCCATTTAAACCTTTAATTATACCTTGGAAACTATCGATGTACATGTTCGCCTGTCGTAGAACGGTGATATCTTCAACAGTTTTACCATGCAAATATTTTGTATGGAGACATATTGATATTTTGAGAATCATTTCTTGCTATCAGACATAGAAATATAGTATAATGTGGTAGACGCTCTCTGTCGTCAAGATGTGAACCCCACATCACTGACTCCAGTAACTGGCTTGTCCGGCGCATCTGCTCCTACTAAATTATCATCTCCCGTCATTTATTATTCACGAGAAGTGGTGCTGTGCGGATAGCTTACTGTCCGTGTCTTCCCTTCTTCGCGTCGCGATATGAATTATTAACAGAGAAGCCGCCTGAATTCCTCGGTGAGCGGTCTCATTATATATTAATATACAACATCCAGGTATTCTGGTCCCAGATCCGTATGCTACACACAATCATTCCGACAATTTAAATCGTTAACCGAGTAGAATCATTTGTGGGTAGACACACCTCATCCAATTCTTCTCGTTGGACAAAGTGATAATTATTCTGTTCAATGCGCCTCTTTAATATGCTAGATAAAAGTGAAGCATGGTATCCCTGTTCTCAAAGTCGTATCAACTCGAAATATTTCCCAAAATGGCTGTTCATATGAACATGATTCCAAGTAAGGAATTGATAGTTATTCGGTTACCTTTATCGATGGGGTTTTTTTCCATAAAAGGTCCAAAATGTGCTGTCGGTGTGGTCTTTTTGAAGAAACATATAGATTATGTTATAAAAATGGACTCCTGAACGAAAAATACCCTCCATGACACCAAACAATGAAACGATATGATAAGCCCCTATAATAGAGATCGAATCAATCTTTTGGCCTAATAATGGATGTGGTAGCAACGGAGATACCTTGATTTTGAGGGCCGTCTGCTCCATAGTCCTACTAAAACCTATTGCAAAAACTAACAATTCCTACATAACACCAAGTCATTTACACATTTGAAATAAAATAGATTTTGCAGCAACTTGGCAAGAACGCCAAAGGTGAATATTTTCTGCCTAAAATTTAGACAATTTAGGCCGCTGTCCAATTGTCCTACCAAAAAAAAACTCATGACCAAACTAAATAAACACAATGACACAGAGCTACGGTCACAGAGCCAGAGACGATCGTTTTCGGCATAAAATATAGACACTGGTGATAGCGGAGAGTTGATAGCGGAGTTATCTTGATTCTGACGGTCGTCTGTCTCGTTGCCCTACCAAAAATGTACAGGCAAAAGCTACTATGATTTCGATTAACTGTTTACTGATCCCCAATGCTTCATTTATCTATTACTTATTCATCTATTTATGTATTTAGATTTATCCTCTATTTGTTTACTATTAGTGTGTGGTGACGAAATTCTACATTTTTGGGTGCCACGTCGCTTAACATACCCATAATACTGACAAACACAAATGCTACTAATCATTTACATCATATAGAACCAGATCGCTGATGAACACGGACGAACATTGGATAAAACATCTCACGGATGACGAGATCACAGCCTCCAGATGTATACAGACAGAGCTGGCCAAATAAACTACTCAATATCGAAGGAGATAAGGAATAAGACAATGCTGACAGTATATCGATAATGCAACCAGGAAACAGAACGTCCATATACAGAATATCAATGTCTAAACAGACCGACCCGAATGCCCACTATTAAAACAAGAACACAATCCTTTGGCATTCACGAAAAATATGAAGTAGCCTATATTTTTCGGTTGCTACTTGCATAATATCCGTATATATTGAATGGGATATTCGACAGTGGTCGTCTTTATTATCAGAAACATCTTAAAAAAATCAGGGTAAACCCTCACAATTCGGACGATAAGAAATTTCAAGCATTTAACGGTAAACAGAATAACGCAAAATACTGAACTTTGTCAATGCTTCCATACCTCGCTTAAATATATCCGCCAAACTGCAACAATATACACCAGACAACTCTGGCTCTATTGCTTGGGTGAACAACAAATCATTTTCAAAACTATCGATGGTATTTTTTGCTAATTATAACTGTATGCAATCACATTGTAGTCGTTCGATGTTCATTCATTTCATGCGCAAAATGAATTGCTGCCAGGTTTTGTGGCCAACACATCTGTTGTGTTGTCACATTTGTACAAACATGCAGCTGCCAATATGCACGTTTAGAGTTACAGTGCAGTGTTAAAGGAATTGGAACTCTCCGCACAGGGAGATTAATTAAGTCCATACATCCACGTTTTGCTAGGGACAGAATGGAGGTCAGAGATATGAAAATATATGATCTCGCATTACTGGTTCTAAGCTAGTAGCAAATTTGTACTGGCTTTGGACCAGCGTGTCTTTCTCTTCGTTTATAAATTTAATGTAGTGTACTACACCTTCATAATTATCAACAGAAGGCAAGTATTTCATCACCCAATTGGCAGTCTGGCGGTGGAGAACGATGCCCTTGGTTGGCGTCGGGAGTTGCAGGTATTTGTCTTGAATACGAACTTGCATTCTATAAATACTACCTCGTTTGAGTCGATTCTTTTCTATCTGACGATCAAATAATTCATCATCGCTCTGAAATGTTTGTATCTAATATACGGCTCCAGCCGGTACCGGGGGCCGTGTGGCTCCAGCCGGGACCGGGGGCCGTGTGGCTCCAGCCGGTACTGGGGGCCGTGTGGCTCCAGCCGGTACTGGGGGCCGCGTGGCTCCAGCCGGTACTGGGGGCCGTGTGGCTCCAGCCGGTACTGGGGGCCGTGTGGCTCCAGCCGGTACTTGGGGCCGTGTGGTCATGTCATTTAAAATGCCAACATGATCAGCGTCAATAAAATCGTGGCTGGCTTTCAAATCATCACAGGGATTACTACTGGTTCTTGTGACGTTTTTCTAAATATGCACTCAGTATATTTATCTGTGGGGTTATATGACTTCTTTTTCTTCCGGCATCGTTTTCCGCCTCCTTTTAACTTTGCGTTTAATTGTTGCCTGTATAAGGTGAGATTCTCTTAGTGGACGATTCGTCCCCGAAACTTGCCCCCTGTACAAAGCATTGTGATTGTAGTTTTGTGGCTTTTAATCACGCTGGAGAATGAAGCACTTGGTCGGCGTCGGGCCTCACAGGTAGTTCTTCTGAATACGAACTTGTATTCATTAAATACTCCCTCGTTTCTTACCCATTATTTCTATCTGACGGTCACATAGTTCATCATTTTCCAACAGGTGACTTGATATGGCAATTACATCATCGCTCTGAAATATTTGTATCAAACGGCTCAATATACGGCTCAAACCGGGGCTAGGGGCCGTGCGGTCATGTCATTAAAGATCTCCACATAAAATCATGGCTGGAATACAATTCATGACAGGGATTACTTTTGGTTCTTGTGATGTAGAAATATGTAATCAGTATATTTGTCTGTTGGGTCATATATCTTCTTGTCAGTACGGCGGCATCGTTTTAGACCACCCTTTTCGTATTGTGTTTAAAATATTGCCTGTATTTTCTAATTCTAATGATGGACGGTTCGTCCCCGAGGCTTGTCCTCTGCGCAAATCATTATGATTGTAGTTTTGTAACTTGTAAACATGGTGGAGCATGAAGCACTTGGTTGACGTCGGGCCTCACAAGTATTTCTTCTGAATACGGACTTGCATTGTGTAAATATCTAAGGGTCACATACTTCTTCGTTATCCAACAGATGACTTCTTCTTCGTTATCCAACAGATGATTTCTTCTTCGTTATCCAACAGATGACTTCTTCTTCGTTATCCAACAGATGAGTTGATAGGGTCATTACAATAAAATCGTGGATGAGATATAGATATCTCATCATCTTCCTCATCGACGTTCTCGTCAGCTACGTTTTCGTCGGTGTCCAGGTCTCCATTGTCGTCAGCCTCGTCGTCATCACTGGGTGGGTCTCCCGATATACGGTACAGTAAATCGAGGTCTGCTATATGGTGTAAGAATTGCACACCCAGGCCTCCAAGTTTCAAGATCGAGACTGTTCGTTTTATATTTTTATGGATCGGGTCGTTATCCAGAGGTTTGTAGCCGTCGAGAGGCCAATGCATTATTTGCTATGATCTCGACTTTGTTCGTAGACAACCATCTGCGTTGTCTTCCTAGAAAACCATCTGCGTTTTCTCGAGCCTCTTCTTCGCCTCGTCTCAAGCACTGGATTTGAAGCGACGTTTTTCTTCAATGTGATTTATTCGAGTCGCTGTTTGTACAGGTGTTTGCACAGGGACATGCATTTTCTAAAAATCTATAGTGTTGCATGGTTTTTAATCAATTTATATTGGATGGATGTTGAATCTGTTCGTTCTTCGACACTTTGTAATACAGCTGATGCGCTGGCACTGAGTACTGCGATCGACGCTTGTAAGGAGGCAGGTGTCGCGTGAACGCATTTGCGGTGAATGGCATGTGTGGGTAGTGAATATGGAAAGTCGCGGCCACCTATATAACCTGTTGACCTGTATAACCTGTTGACTGCCATGTCCCATTGTCACGCGGAGAAGGCAGGTTCTTGAGTGGGCGGCTAAGTTGTTCGATGCGGAATTCTGTGTACTTCGAGTTAGAAATCAAGGACGTAGTTGTTCTGAATTGCGCTCGCCCGACAATAGGTTGGCGTCAATCTGCGCTCTTCTCTGCTAAGAGAACTTATGATGTACGTGAAAGGCTTGCACCGAACAGTTTGTAGTGTATGATATGAGGATAAATTGGTCGATAGGATAGTTGACCAGAACGAAATGGTGGACCGATTCCGATGATGAGATCCTTTTGTACAAAATTCCGCGATTTTCGAATTTTTTCTGGCTGCGCTCGTCAGGTCGTCGAGTACGATTACTTACGTTGTTTCGGTGAAGTCGAAGTAATATGCTTCGATCTAGCGCGAGAAAATCCAAATCTAGCGCAAGAAAATCCAAGGGCAAATCTCTCGTTGTATAACCGTCTATTCTCATACCCCATCTATCACTGGATACAAAACCACAGGACACGTATCGTAGGAGGAATAATCGAACATTTCTTTAAGGAAGTCATCACTCACGACGTTTTTCCACGCGATGGTGGACCGCTCACCTTCATAGCATGCTCTATTAATCTCGTCCAGGTGTTGTTTTTGTCCGTTCTTCGTATGTACATTCAATGCATAGGTAATCGAAGCGCTTGCAAATCCGTTGCGTCGGTTGGCTTTCGAGTGCATTTTTTTGTGTATGGACGCAAATACTCATATAGGATACAATGAATAAGACAATGCTGACATTATATCGATAATGCAACCAGGAAACAGAACGTCCATATACAGAACATCAGTGTCAAACAGACCGACCCAGACACGACGTCTCTATCATCCAACGAAATGCTCACCATTAAAACAAGACCATAATCCTTTGGCATTCACGCAATATATGACGTAGGCTATATTTTTCGGTTGTTACTTGTATAATGTCCGTATATATTGTATGGAATATTCGACAGTGGTCGTCTTTATTATCAGAAACATCTCCAAAATTTCAGGGTAAACCCTCACAATTCGGACCATGAGAAATTTCAAGCATTTAACTGTAAACAGAATAACGCAAAATACTGAACTTTGTCAATGCTTCCATACCGCGCTTAAATATATCCCCCAAACCGCAGCAATATACACCAGACAACTCTGGCTCTATTGCTTGGGTGAAAAACAAATCTTTTTTCAAAAGTATCGATGGTAATTTTTCTCAATTAAAAATGTATACAATCACAATGTACTCGTTCAATGTTCATTCATTTCATGCGTAAAACGAATTGCTGCCAGGTTTTGTGGCCAACACATCTGTTGTGTTGTCACATTTGTACAGACATGCAGCTGCCAATATGCACGTTTAGAGTTACAGTGCAGTGTTAAAGGAATTGGAACTCTCTGCACAGGGAGATTAATTTAGTCCATACACCGACGTTTTGCTAGGGACAGAATGGAGGTCAGAAGTATAAAAATGTATGGTCTCGCATTACTGGTTCTAAGTTATAGTGGCAATATTGTTTTGGGTTTGTACCAGTGTGTCTTTCTCGTCGTTTATAAACTTAATGTAGTATACCACACCTTCATAATTATGAACAGAGGGCAAGTTCTTCATCACTCCCTTGGCAGCCTGGCCGTACCGCAGGTCACGTGAGACACATGGTGAAGAACGAAGCCCTTTGTTGGCGTCGGGCCTCGCAGGTATTTGTCCTGAATTCGAAATTGCATTCAATAAATATTCCCTGGTTTGGGCGGATTTTTTTCTATCTGGCGGTCGCATAGTTCATCGTCTTCCAACAGAAGACTTGATAGGTCTATCACATCATCGTTCTGAAATATGTGTATATAATACCGAGAAAGCCGGTTCTAGGGACAGTGTGGTCATGTCATTTAAGATCCTTGGTCAGGGTCGGGCCACCCAGGTATTTGTTCTGAATACGAATTGCATTCTATAAATACTACCTCGTTTTTTGCCGATTATTTCTATCTGACGGTCACATAGTTCATCATTTTCCAACAGGTGAATTGATAGGGCAATTACATCATCGCTCTGAAATATTTTTATCTAATATATAGCTCAAACCGGGGCTAGGGGCCGTGCGGTCATGTCATTAAAGATCTCCACATAAAATCATGGCTGAAATGCAATTCATCACAGGGTTTACTTTTGGTTCTTGTGATGTAATCAGTATATTTGTCTGTTAGGTCATATGTCTTCTTGTCAGCAACGCGGCATCGTTTTATACCTCCCTTTTAATGTTGTGCTTAATTGTAGCCATGGTATATGGTGACTTTCTGCTGACGAACGGTTCCTCCCGAGGCTTGCCCTCTGCGCAAATCATTGTGATTGTAGTTTGTAACTTGTAAACATGGTGAAGAATGGAGCGCTTGGTCGGCGTCGGGTCCCACAAGTATTTCTTCTGAATTCGGACTTGCATTATATTGTAGCAGACCTGTGCCGAGCGCTGTTACGTGATACGCCTCTGCATACTATTACTGCGGTGGTTTTGCGTGGCAGTTGTTGAAGGGGATGGGTCTGTTATCTTCGGAGTTGTGAATGAGATGCCAGGCATTGAGATGGTTGATGAGGAAGCAGCCTCAAGGATGGAGGTCTGTGGTCTGTCAGGATGTTGGAGTGTCGGTGGTCTAATAGGTGAAGAAAAGAAAGACTGGTTGACAGAACTGTTTCCTGGCTGAACCATTGAGGTAAGTGGCAGAACTGATGGATGTGGCCGCATCAACTAGTGGGAGAGTCGATGCTCTGGAATACAGGGTAGACAGTGGCGCTGGTGTGATGGGTAGCCATTGGAGAGCAGGAATCGATCGATGGGGGAGGGGGTCGGCACCATGGCAGAAGAAGCTGTTTGAGTGGGAGCTATTGCAGGAGGAAATATGGCTGGTGGAATAATGGGATGGCTGACAGATGCTGTTGATTATGGGAGGTGGTAGATCTGGAGTAGTGATGGACGGCGCAGCAGATGAGATGATATATCTTATGTCTGCAGGAGTGGAAGGAGGAGCTTGAACATCTGGGGCAGGACTGGCCGAGGTGTTATCCGGCTCTGCAACTGGACAGATCTGGTCGAACTCGAAGGGGTCATGTATCTGTACCTCATCTGTGGTGAGATGTGTGGGGTTACTTCCTCGGTCAAAGGGTGGTATGATGACTGTACTTGATTGGATGACATTTGGGATGAGATGGCGACCCCGACCCATCGACGTATAGCCTCAATATGTTTGGTTGCGATCCCCAGACATGAACTAATAGCAGTACGCAAAGTTCTCTGGCCAGTCACGTCACATCCACTCCCCTCGAGTCCACCACCACTGGTATTGCCCCTTATCTTTTCGTGATCGCGAATCACTGTAAATGGCAAAGCTCAATTCTGCCCGGTACCAAACTGTATGATCCTCTTTGCCCTGTAGTTCCACAGTAATTCCAGTAGGAGTCATTGTTATATAATGGAGTTGAAGGGGGTTGCTCACCATCTCTGGATCACAGGGGTCGTATTGCCCTCTCTTGCGCTTGCCTGGTGATGGGACAGGATCAACCTGGTATAAGGTCCCAACCTTTCTCCCATTCTGGCAAGGTCATGGAGGATTTGGGCACCCTGTCCAGCCACTTCGAATCGCATTCCTGGCAACCACAGAACTGGAATCTCCCCAGTTTGGTGCTGTCACGACCGTGAGGTAATCTTTCGGGTCGACAGTCAGCCAAAACCCATTCGGCTACGTCCAAAATGCCTTGGGTAGATTTTCCTTCTCGTGCTCCTTCTCAACATGACCCCTGAGATTTACCTGTCGCTGGAATAATCGCTCTGACTTGACACAGAATGGGCACAAGACCTTTAATTTCTGATGAATGGAACACATGAGGTGATTCTTCAGTTCCCGCTTGTTAGCCAGGACCTCCGGGCAAAGGTAACAGCTTATCATCTGTGAAGAGAAGAGAAGACATCGGTTAGCTATTTTGGCCTGAACCCACATCATGTTGGATATCAAAGGTAAGTATATTTTGCAGTTCATCAACTTTTAGGACACACAGCCTGCGCAGTTCAGTCATATGCATGGTATGCTAAGAGACCATATGAAGTTTCCCGAAACCCCAGAGTGCCCAGTTGGACCCCATTACACCTTGGCTCATCCCATATGGGCAACTATTATGTTGCAGGACCTTACCCAAACAGGCTAGGTTAAAAGGGGTGATCAGTCCCTTCCTAGTCCTGTGATGCTCCATGGAGGCTTCTCACTGGCCCCACGCCAGCTACCTAAGGTATGTCAACCCGAATCCGGTGTCCATAGTCCAGTTGGCCACAAAGCCTTTATTTAAAATTGAAATTGTCATACAGTCAAATAGCATATCTTAAATTGGCTGATATTTTACTGCTTCCGGTTCCTACCTCTTCGACCCACTTCTTTGGTAAGCCAGTCTGTCCACATGGTAGACTTTGGCTGGTAGATTTATTGACCTCTTCACAAGGTAGTTCACATCATCCAGACGCTTTGTTACTACATATGGCCCCTTCCACTTGGAAGTCAACTTGTGGCAGACTCTAACTTTACGTATGGGATTGTACAGCCAAACTGCCTGCCCTGGCGCCAACGGACGTTTCATCGCCTTCAGGTCATAATGTCTTTTATGGTACTCAGCTTTCTGCTTCAGCACCATTCGAGCCAGTGTGTGTGCCATTTGCAATGTGTCCTGTAACTGCAGAATGTACGCATCAACACTAAGAGAACTGTCATACCCAAGCGGCATGCTTGTGTAAGCCTGCAATGGCAGAACCAGCTCTCTGCCCAAAGTCATCATGTTGGGCGAGGCATTCGTGTTGGCATGGATGGAGGCCCTGTATGCCATTATCACTTGTGGCAGATACTTGTCCCATTCACGTTGTTGCCTCTCACAATATATCGTTAACATGGTAGCCAGTGTTCTGTTGAACCTCTCTGCCCCGCCATTGGATTGCGGCCTCATACCAGAGGTTCGTGTCTTGTCAATTTGTAAGAGTTCACAGACTGATGCCAGGAGTTTGTGTTTTGGTCGGTATGGATCTGCAATGGCGTCCCAAACCTGCAGCTGAACTCTGTGAGGAGTGCACTTGCAACAGTCAGTGCTTCTAGGTCTGGAAGTGGTACAGCCTCAGTCCATTTAGTAAAGCAGTCAGTTATGACAAGCAGAAACTTGTAACCTTTGTTAGTCAAAGGTAGTGGTCCGAGAATGTCCATCTGTAGTCTCTCCATAGGCTCTCCCATCAAGTATTGTCCAAGTGGGGCCCGTGTCCGTGATGTAGGCATCTTCCTTGCAACACATTTGTCACATTGCAGACAGTACTTCTGGACATCTCTCTTCATCCCAGGCCAGTAGAAAGCCTGTGTGATTTTATACAGAGTCTTCTGGGACCCAAGATGCCCTGCTGAAGGTATGTCATGATGCAGTCTGATGACCTCCTGCTGACATACGCTGGGGACAACCAGCTGGTAGGTTGTGGTGTTGTATTGGGTTACAAATTTCCTGTACATCATTCCACCGTGCAGTTCTAAACGATCCCATGAACGCCATATCGGCTTCAGAATGGAGGAAAGGTGTGATATGGTGGACCATTCTGGTCTACCTTCACCCTTTTTCAGTGCAGCCATAATTGGTCCCACATTTTGATCATCCATTTGATGCCTTCTAATTGTAGGAGGGTCCCATGATTCTAGGAGCAGTTGGTGTTCTTTCAGTCCTTGAATGGTGGCCTGCTTCCTAGTGGTGACCCGTACAAATTCCAGTTCATCCCGAGTGCTGCAAGGTTCATCACAAGCATCCTTGTTCCAGCGCTGGCTCGCTCCATCCTGGCACATGTGTTACAGGGTCGTCTTGACAATGCATCAGCATTGGCATGGCTCCTACCAGCACGATGTTTCACCTCTAAGTTGTAATTTCCCATCTCTTGGAGCCATCGTGCCACCTGACCTGTTGGGTTGTGCAAACTGCGCATCCAGCTCACGGCTGCGTTATCAGTTCTTAGAAGAACTTTCTGGCCATAGAGATAGTGGTGAAAATGCTTCAGAGCTGTGATAACTGCCAGGAGTTCCTTCCTTGTAACACAGTATGACTGCTCATGTTTGTTCATTGATTTACTCATGTAGTCCACAACCTTCTCCAGACCCTCATGTTCTTGGGAAAGGACAGCTCCGACTGAGAAGTCATTGGCGTCAGTGTCCAGAATAAATAGTCTCCCGGGCACTGGATAGCACAGCACAGGGTATGTAGTGAGAGCCTTCTTTAGGGTTTCAAATCCTGTCTGACACTGATCTGTCCACACAAATTTTGCTCCTTCTTCAGTGAGCTTGTGCAAGGGCCTACACATTGCAGCAAACCCCTGTATGAAGCGTCGATAATAGGAGCACAGTCCTATGAAGCTCCGCACCTGCTTCACATTCTGTGGTTGTGGCCAATCTTGGATGCTCGAGATCTTCTCGGGATCAGTTTGGATGCCCTCGTTAGACACTACATGCCCTAAGAATGTAACAGTCTTCTGGAGGAAAATGCACTTTGATGGTTTGAGTTTTAGCCCAGATTCTTCCAGCCTCTGGAAGACATTTTTCAACCTACGGAGTGTTTCCTCTACAGATGCCCCTGGGACTATGATATCATCAACATAGACCAAGCATTCTTCCCACAGAAGACCTCTCAGAGCATGTTCTATCAAACGCTCGAAAGTCGGTGGTGAATTTGCAAGCCCAAATGGCATAACAGAGAACTGGTATAAGCCCTGGGTGGTAGTGAAGGCTGTTTTCTCCTGGTCCTCCGGAGCTACAGCAATTTGCCCGAACCCAGAATTTAAATCTATGCAGCTGAACCACTGAGCTCCAGACAGTGAATCCAAGCACTCGTCAATGTGGGGTAAAGGATATGCGTCCTTGACAGTGACGTCATTGAGACGTCTGTAGTCCAAATATAGCCTTGGACTGCCGTCCTTCTTAGTACAAAGCACTATAGGTGCTGCTCATGGACTAGTGGATGGCTGTATAATACCCTTTTCCCGCATTTTCTGGAGCTCCTCTTTTACAATGCCCCTCTTCCCAATGGGGAGCCGCCTTAACGAAAGACGGATTGGCCTTGCATCACCGGTGTTTATTTGATGTTTCACTACATCTGTTTTTCCAAGATCCCCAGAAGACTAAAAGAACACAGTGCTATATTTCGTGAGTAGAAAAGCAAGAGACTCCTTTTCACTACATTGCAAGTGCTTGGAGCTTCTCTGCAAGAGATCATGTAAATGGTCTGGTACCCCATGCAGTGAAGACTGGACAGGTGGTTCAATGCCAACTGCAAGAGTTTGTCTTTCCGTGTTGAGAGTGGGCATCTCGTAGCACGACCTGCACGTCCCCAGTCTGGTCTGAGTGTGTAACACAACAGCTTCATCACTGAGGTTAATGAGCTTTACAGCATGGTTTTTTGTTTTCCGTATCGATTAACCCTTGAACCATGTGTACATCTTGGACCTCGAGTTGATCAATAAGTGGCTCAACATATCCCACAGGAGCCAATTGATCAACATAGGGAATTTTCACAGGGACCCACATCACAGACCATCGTGGTAATGTACTCGTCTCTTTGAGCTTGACATGACAGGTCATCTGTGCATCTCCACCTATTCAGCATGGAATTTCATCACCGTTGATTGTCCGAAGTTTTAGCCATTTGTAATCAATGGTTCTCACATGCTTTAACAGGAAATCTTGTCCCAATATTCCATCCAGAGTAATATCACAGACAACGATAAGCGTGTCAAAGGTAGCACCAGCCAGTTTGATGCTAAACAATGCATTCCCATAAACTGTTAGGTGAACACCATTGGCTGCCTGTATTTTTGTGATTGTTGATTTCAACAAAGGTTGCTTCGAGACAGCAATGCCATCGTAAACAACTTTAGACAGCAGAGTGATGGTTGAACCACTATCAATAAGAAACTTGATAGGCCGTTCTTCACCATCAATAGTAGCAGAAGTGAATAACCCATTGTCCCACTTACTAATTTTGTTCTGTGTGTTTCCTACCCGTATTGTACCTCTTTCAGTCATTGTTCCATCAATAACTGACTTTTGGGGTTTAGAGTTTACCAATGTATTGTGGTCAGGCCTCACGCCACCCGTCACCTCTCGGACTACAGAGTAGACGGGTGGGCGTTTCCCTGGTTAGGAAATGTCTGCCCTGTAGGTTCACTATGGGTGTTTTGAGGACACCGTCTGACGTAGAGATTGGTTGCACCACAGATAAAACAGTGTCCAGCTTCTCGCCTATTTTCTTGGTCCTTTCCAGATTTGTCTCCCTTTAGTCTCGAGACTCTCGAGTCGTTCTAGAATCTGTTGAACAGTAGATTCCATGCTGACCTTTGAACGGTCAGGCTGACGATTCTCTCTGGGCACCTGATTTATTGGAGGGTTGGATTCTAGTGCTCTGATGGCAACTTTCTTCCTGTCCTTACCCTCAAGAATTGCCTCAAATCTCTCAACCACTTCAGCAGTTTCTATTACAGTCTTGCATTCTTTGTCAATGCACCGACATTCCATCTCGAGCGAGATGGATTTATATAACTGGTTGAGAGCCAATGCCTCTTGTGCACGAGCATCAAGGGAGGGGTAAGCTTTCTGTGCCATCTACCTCCAAACGTCACCGAATGCGGCTATAGATTCGCTTGCCTGGCGGTATCTACTTTCAAGCTTAGACAACCACCGAGTTTGTTGCCTAGAACTTCCAAACCGCTGTTCAAGTTTCTTTGTCAGTGTTCGGAAACTTCGTCTCTCCAGGGGAGTGAGTCCCATATAAAAGGTTCTTGCCATACCCCTAAGACTAGCTGCAAGTGCCAGTGCCTTCTCCTTATCTGTCCAGGCACCCAATTCTGTACAATCAAGAAAGTGCAAGAAATATTCCTCCCAGTCCCCTCTTCCATCGTATGCCTCGGATTTTAATTTCAAACCCATGCGAGATCCACTTGCCAGGACCAGTTTGGATGCCCTCGTTAGACACTACATGCCCTAAGAATGTAACAGTCTTCTGGAGGAAAATGCACTTTGATGGTTTGAGTTTTAGCCCAGATTCTTCCAGCCTCTGGAAGACATTTTTCAACCTACGGAGTGTTTCCTCTACAGATGCCCCTGGGACTATGATATCATCAACATAGACCAAGCATTCTTCCTACAGAAGACCTCTCAGAGCATGTTCTATCAAACGCTCGAAAGTCGGTGGTGAATTTGCAAGCCCAAATGGCATAACAGAGAACTGGTATAAGCCCTGGGTGGTAGTGAAGGCTGTTTTCTCCTGGTCCTCCACGGTGGTCCTCCGTAGGCAATTTCATCTTCGCTTCCAGTATCCTCAGGCTCCTCATAGTTGTTATCTCCCTCCATATTTGCCACTGACAAATCCCCTTGGCCATGTTCTCCAGCCAAGCTACGTCTGTCTTTGATTATTAACTCTGGGTCTGGACCTTCAGCCATTTTAATTCGACTTTCAGCTGCTATGAACTTCTGGTACACTTTCCAGGCTTGATTCGTATCACTGGATGCTAGTTAGCAGTTTAGCATCCCACTGATCTGACACCAGTTGTAACAGACCTGTGCCGAGCGCTGTTACGTGATAATGTACCATGTAAGAATAATAATGGATCTTCAATAAACCAGTGTTAAACTGATTTACCACATGTTCTTTAATTGTTGTGTTTTTACTTCTTCCTGTACTATTCCAATATGGCAGGAATATTGCGGCAATATGGTACTAGTAGTCTTGACAATGGTAATCCAAACCCATCCACTATTTGTCCAACCACAATATATTATAATCACAGAAGCAAACCAACAGTAGGTAATCCCAATTCCAGTAGAATCCAGATTAGCGAAGCAGTAACGAACACTAGTAATTAATCCCAACACGTAAGTTTATTCTCCATAGAATAATATGGTCGTATCGCACATGGGGTGAGCCAAACATTCATACCCACATAATAATATATGATATCTGCTTTCAATACTACTCCAACCAGGATACCACTGTGCAGGGATAAGCAATTAGTCTACCTACCTTCAATAACTGTTTCCAATAAAAAGATATAATTATCTATATCAATGCCTGTAATATTTGGCTCCCAATGTTATAGCATGGATGTGCACTCTCTGTAGGCCGAGAGGTGATCTCCATTGCTTGTCCCTGCTCAGTATTTATAGACTTCGCCCAAGGTGTCACGTGATACTATCTAGCCAATGAAAACACATACGCTTCGAGAAGCTGGAATTCGGCACTATTTTCATTCTTGAAAATCTCAGATATTTAATAAACTAGACATTCTCCAGTTGTGCTCTCTAATATTTAATAGATTTACGACCATTGTAACACAGAAATATATAATAATCACTGAAAATAGTGAAGAGCACAACAACTTGACCAGGTACAGAATGACCTATCTGAACAACATGGCGAACTTGTGACACGCTTGGGTTCAACTTTCAACGATAAAATACACATATTAGTCACAGAACAAGGTTGTGCTCTAAGTGTGCTCCGGGATTATTTTGATCATAATTTTTGGTTATATATACAGAATGGGTCAAACATGTGAATTAATGATAGAGCACAATACCAAACTCAGTTCATCGGCAAAATCCCTATGCCCTAGTATGGCGAAATTGGCCAGTTGTACTTGACGCAACTTCTGTTAGAAATATTTATATTCTACAGCTGAGTTTACTCCCAAACATAAGTTTTCCGATAACTAGAACATATATACAGATACTTACGGTGAAGTATTGGCGAAGTTATGTAATTAAATTCAGAGGCAGGCAGGCAATGTTTCTAGCCGACGCAATCGGCGCAGCAACACAAAACATCCGCCGTATAGTCCGTACTCTAATTTATATTTTCTAGCTTCCCCGCTTCTGTTAGGGTGAAAAGTAGCATCAGTTCGTCTCAAAACCAGATACTATTTCAATAAGAACAGTTTAACGTCATAAACATGATGAGAAAGTCAAAATAACTCTCCCAGTTTTCATCACAACCAAAACACTTTTTACA